>SJYA01000459.1:1188760-1224116 GCA_006410615.1 Neotragus moschatus
GGGGGGGGGGGGGGGGGGGGGAGGGGGGGTCGGGACTGGGAGCTCATATACACTCATGGCTGATGCATGTCAATGTATAGCAAAATGAATACAGTATTGTAAAGCAAAACAAACTAAAAAAATTAAAAAATTATAAAACAAACAAGAAAAACAAAATGCTGTCTCTAATGAGTCAGTTTTTCAATGGGTAGAGTTGAGGTAGCATTCTTTCCACAGAGCAACTAGTTTAAACTAACCTGCCGATGTAATCAAAATGCTTTTTTTCCCCCTACCAGCAAAGTCAAGCTGAATAAAAGTAAAATCCACTTTTGGATTATTTTACGATCATCAAAATATTTGTGTCTATCTTTTTAGAGTGACTAAGATTAGGTGTAGTGAAAGAATTTTTCCTGCAGCTTCCCTGTGACACACCTTAGAACAGATAAAAATCAATTCTAAATCATGCACAAGCCAGAGTAGAGAAATAAATGTTAAAACAACAATACTATCACTAAACAAAAATAAAAATGAATAATAGTCCAATATAAAAAGCTGTGAAATCACAGTAATTTCACAACCCACCAGAAATAGCAAAACACAGTTACCCATAACAAATATTTTTTGATCATCTTATAGATGTCAAACCTAGGTGCAGATATACATGTGGGCAAATTTCTGGACTGGAGAATTTAATGAAAAGAAGCTAGAAAGGATATATAACTCACAGGATCAAAGAATATTAAGATCAGAAGAGATCTTAGCAGTCGTATGGATCAGGGGACCGAGTCCTCAAGGTTTAGGTAACTTTATCCATTCACAGGGGCAAAAGCAGGACTAGGACCCAAGGTCCCTTATTTATAGCATAAGGAAATGCCTGACTCAGTAGAAATGTTTTCAAGACAAACAATCAATGATAAGGCTACTAATAAAAATTGTTTCTTAGTTTGAGAATTAATAAATATCCTATTGATTACATATATATAGACATTAAATTGTCTTAGACTCAAGTACAGATAACCAGATTTTATCTAAAGTTTTCACATTGCCTAGGATTTCATTTTTCATGGTATCAAATGAGGAAGTATTTGCTATCTGATGAAACCAAAGACCACAGAATAAATGTGGCTTGGTGCTAGAAGACAAGGGTGAGGACTATGGTCCTATGTGACATTATGCAGGCAGTAACATTTTTCAAGGTTTTCACATAATGTAGTGTTAATGGTCCAGGTGTTTTTCAATTTTTTGAACTGATAAAAAATTGAAAATCAAAGGTATTCATAATGTCTGGCAAATTTCCCTGAAAGGTTCTTTAATAAAGTAGAATCTCTCTCTCTCTGCCCCTGTCTGCCTCTTTCATGCACACACACACACATACACACTAACACACAAACACATGCATGTGTGCATATATTTAAGCAGGATTTTTGAGTAATCTGTTTGAAGACTGGAGATTTGGCTTCCAGAGTTGATAACTTCTCTTCCTCTTCATTAATATATTTGAAGACTGCAGACATAAAAAACCAGAAAAACACAAAATATAAACTGACACAGTTTTTGTATTTGATTTCTAACTTCTGATAGCTGAATATTTTGAAAATATATCTAAAGGAATAAAAATCATGTGGCATAAGAAGAAGGCTTTCAGCATGAACGCTGCTGCTACTGCTGCTAAGTCGCTTCAGTCGTGTCTGACTCCGTGCAACCCCATAGATGGCAGCCCACCAGGCTCCGCCGGTCCCTGGGATTCTCCAGGCAAGAACACTGGAATGGGTATGACGTAGTAAAGTAGTTAGACTGATTTTTACAGGTAACTTATTGGACTCCATCCTATCATTTCAAAAACAGCCTGCATATTGCAAAAAAAAACGTAAGTTAAAAATGATTTTGTTCAGTACATATTGGTGGGTGTCAGATTCTGGAAACCAGAAAGGGGTAAAAGAAGTTAATGAGGGTGAATGAACTCTCCCTTGTAAAAGGCAAAGTGTTAGAACAAGTGTAAGCTTTTGAGAAGGAGTACTTTGGTATCCTTTCTTCTCCTTAAAGGCTGCTTTCTCATAATCTTTTCCCCAAATATGACAAATGCAAATATTAGCTTTATGTATTTAGCATGTCCACTTTAATAAAACTTTCTAGTAACCTAATGGGAAGAGAATTGTACCTGTTCTAGATNAGAAGTTAATGAAGGTGAATGAACTCTCCCTTGTTAAAGGCAAAGTGTTAGAACAAGTGTAAGCTTTTGAGAAGGAGTACTTTGGTATCCTTTCTTCTCCTTAAAGGCTGCTTTCTCATAATCTTTTCCCCAAATATGACAAATGCAAATATTAGCTTTATGTATTTAGCATGTCCACTTTAATAAAACTTTCTAGTAACCTAATGGGAAGAGAATTGTACCTGTTCTAGATGGATTATCAAAAAACAATAAATTAGTACCCTGTCTACAGAGCCTGTGATTTTTAACAAGTAAAAACTCTGGCAAATGAAACACCCTATTCTTGTAAATGAAGTCAACATTCAGACAGCTATTCTGTGACTTCACTAAGCCAAATATAACAGGAAAAGACCCCATACAGTTATCTGAGACTGAAGAAAATTTATAGTGACAAGTAAACAGAAAAAAGCCACTAGAACAATCCACAGTTAAAATTCTAAATCAAAAAGATTTTTTTAACATTTACCATATTTAAATTTCCTAATGTACTTTAAATACAAAACCTGCCTTAGGCTGGACACACAGGTATGTGTTAAATGTCATTGACTGCCCTATTGCCTGTAAATAAATTATTTCCATTATGGTTTATCTGGGGTAAATTTTGCTTTCTGCCTCAACACAATCATACAATGGTATTAATATGGCTATAATGAAACTTATAAAGAATTATCCAATCCCTCGTTTTCACAGATGGACAGACTGAGGTCCAATTGAATTCCCATTCAAAGTCACAAACTGGTAATAGTTCAGAGCTGTACCTCTGCCTCCCAGAGCAGTGGTCAGGGCATCATGTTCTTGACACTGTATGCCCAACAACAATGTCTGCAATAGCACCATTCAGTGACGGTGCCCTTCTAAGCACTCCTCCTAGATGGTTATACTCAAACATCATAAAAATCCATGAAGTATATGCTATTTTCACCACCATTCCACAGAAAAGGAATTGGAGGCACTGAGAGCTCAAGTAACTTTTGCAAGAGTCTTCCTCCAGAGTCACAGCAGACTCTTGCTCTTAACCATTACACTACTGTTGACTCTTGTTTTCTCTCGTTCCCTTGATTCAGCACACTCAAATGGAACTGATCTTTCCTCTAACTGCTGCTGCTGCTAAGTCGCTTCAGTCGTGTCCAACTCTGTGAGATCCCACAGACGGCAGCCCACCAGGGTCCCTCATCCCTGGGATTCTACAGGCAAGAACACTGGAGTGGGTTGCCATTTCCTTCTCCAACACGTCAAAGTGGAAAGTGAAAGTGAAGACAGTCGTGTCCGACTCTTAGTGACCCCATGGACCACAGCCTACCAGGCTCCTCTGTCCATGGGATTGTCCAGGCAAGAGTACTGGAGTGGGGTGCCATTTCCTTCTCTGTCTTTTCCCTAAACTTGCTGACATTCTTACTCTCCAAGTCAGTGTCATCACTGTCCTCTTAGTCACCAAGCTTGGAACCTTAAGAATCATCTTTGACTCCCCCCTAATTCCTCACCCTTCTCCACATTTTTGTCACTGGAAAGGCTGTTGAATCCATGTGCACTGAAATATGGCCTCATTCTTCCTGTTCCACGGCCTGAACAATCACTCAGTCTCCTAACTGATCTCCTCATCATGGCCTTCTCTTCTCCAATTCATCACACACACTCTAACCAGAGTAATTTTCCTAAAACAATGGAAATCTCATCAATTAAAAAACCTAAGCTTACCTAACATTCACATTTGAAACTTTCTTTTAAATGTTTAAAGCTTTTTTTAAAAATTACTCTTCGAAATCTTATACAATTGTGTGAAGTTGGTATTATTTTCCTCGGTTTTGACCAAAGATGATGAACCAGGCCCCATGACAGTAATACAGAGTGCATAATTTAAAAATGACAAGCTCTGTTATATAAAAATGCCACTTTTTTCTTGTAATTGCACATATTTTCTAGAGACAGAAAACAATCCAAGTAAATACAGTCAAATCCCAGTAATTTCTGAATCATTTCAAATTTAAACTCAGTTAAATTCATATCCTTCCCTTTCTTCTCCACCTCTTTTTTTCTTGGTAATATTCACACAGAGCATTTACACAGAACCCTGTGCTGGCTCTTTCAGGATTTACAGTCATCCCACCACAGTCTTAGATTTTTGGTCACTGGTGTAATTGTAGCTGAAATGGTCATACTTGCTCTGGTCTCTAGTTATATTGCTCATGCTGCCTTCTGCAACCGTATAATCTGATCCCAAATGTAAGATACCTTTCACTAGTGGCTTCCTCCTTTGTCTCTCTCTCCCTCTCTCCTTCTGTGTCTCTCTTTCGGACTCTGTCACACACACACATACACACACACACACACACACACACACGCACACACACACACACACACACACGCACACACACACACACACACGCACACACACACACGCATCTTTTTTCTCTGCTATTCATGGTGAAGGGACAGTAAACTAGGAATAATTGTAAGAAAATCAAGGCCACAAGAGTACATGGGTCACACCACTGTAGCCCAAAATCCAGGATAAGATGTTAGCTATTTCTATTCTACTCAGGATTTTCCATGTTAACCCTTGGATCCCATGAAGTTTGAAGTATCTCTGGGGTTTGTCAAATGGAGTCTTTACAATGGCAGTGGATGGTATTTTTGACAGAGCCTAGAGGATTGTTCCTCTTGATTTCCTCAATCACATCCAAGAGTGGACATGCATTCTTCTTGCTTCGGAGTAACTCCATCACTTACTTAATCATAGTCTCCACTGAGTAAAACTCAGACAATAATATGTTTTATAAAGATCAGAGTTTATGAAGCTATAACATCTAGAAAAGTGACTAGCACAAAATCTCTTATCTATAATTCTGAAATGCCAAATTTGAAAACAAAGAATCTTTTCAATTGCTGGTCAGGAACTAAGATCCCACATGCCTGCTGTGTGCTGTAGCAAAAAAAAAAAAACCCATTTTTTTGGTGGCAAAATCTAATCTGAGTCAATGTGAAGGTATATACAGACATACTTTATCTCTACCTAGAACGAATATAATATATAGTTATTCTATAAACATATTCAGTTTATGAATAAATAATGATATATGTATTGCTGTATACGTATTAATGTGTTTAGTTATAGGCACTATTTCAGTCTTGTCTGGATATATTTTGAAATACAGAGTTTACATACCCTATTTCTTAATTCTGAAAAAAATATGAATTTTTAAACACTTATGGCCTCATGAGTTTCTGAAAAGGAAATTATTAGAAAGATATTTTTTCTTTGGATATAGAATTCTAGGTTAAATTTTTTTTTAGCACTTTAACGTCATTACATTGTTTTATGGCTTGCAATGTTTCTAATGAAAATTCTGCTGTCATTCTTTCCTTTGTTCTTCTATATGAGATGCATGTTTTCCTCTGATTGCCTCTAAGATTTTTTCTTCATCACTGGTTTTCAGCAGTTTGATCATAATGTATCTTGGTTTGGCTTTATTTCTTCTGCATTGTATTTATTCACCATTTTAAGTCTGTGGGCTAATAGTTTTCATCAAACTTGAAAAGTATTCAGCTATTATTCCTTCAAGTATTTTTTCTGTCCTCTCCTCACCTCCAAATATTCTTTATTTTTTTAAAGTATTTTTTTCTCTCTGTGCTTCATTTTGGCAAGTTTCTATTGCAATATATTCAAGTTCACTGTTAATCCCCATCCAGTGTGTTTTCCATTTAAGATTTTTTTTTCCTTTCTTGAAATTTGATTCAAGTCTTTAAAAAATATACATGTCTTTCATGTCTTGCTGAGTTTTTCTTTACATCCTTAACCATTTTTATGAGATTTTTTAATGATAATTGTTTTAAAGTCCCTTCCTACTATTTCTACTATATCATTTACATGTCTCTTTCTATTAATTGACTTTTCTACTAAATATGGATCATATTTTTCTGCTTCTTTGCATGACTGTTAATTTTTTATTAGATTCTTGGCACTGTAGACTTTTACATTGTTGGGTGCTAGATTTTACTATATTTCTTTAAAGAATGTTGGACTATACAATCCTGGAATTCAGGCCAGAATACTGGAGTGGGTAGCCTTTCCCTTCTCAAAGGGATCTTCCCAACATAGGGACCAAACCCAGGTCTCCCTCATTGCAGGCAGGTTTTTAACCAGCTGAGCCACAAGGGAAGCCCCTATACATGTAGTTAAATAACTGAGATCATTTTGATCTTTCTGAGTATAAGTTTTAGGTTTTGTTATGGTGATTTCAGGGCAGTGTTTATTCTGGGATTGATCTCTTCTCACTGTAAGTTATGGCACTTCTGAGGTTTTACCCAATTTTGATATCTCTCCATTCTGACTGGTGGGAATATGAACTTTCTCCATTTATGCGTGCATTCTGGGAATTGTTTGGCCTAGTTTCTGCTGGTTCTTTTCCGGCTTTACATACATCCTGTTATGTATGCACAGACAAACTCTTCGCCAAAGACTAAAGGAACAATTCTGCGGATCCTCGGAAAGCTCTATGAAGCTCCCTCACCTCCAGTACTTTGTCCTGTAAATTCTACCAACTTGGCCTCCCAAACTCTGATCTTTGTCCTCTCAACTTAGTGAGATCACTGAGCTCCGTTCCATTCCCCCTGCCTCTTCTGTGGCCTGGAAACTGCCTCCAGACAGTAAGCTGGGGCAACTGTAGCTCTTACTTCATCTGTTTCCCTTCCCTCAAGGATCACAGTCCTACACTTCCTGTTGTGCACTGTTTAAAAGCCATTGTTTCATATAATCGGTCATTTTCTAGTTGTTTATAAAAAAAAAAGGAAATTCTTGTAGGTTTTCCTGGATAGATGTAGAAAGCTCAAGCCTGTAAACTTAAACATTGTTACTCTGCTTCCCTGACAACCTCCATAACAACATTATATAATATCTTGTAACTGAAGTAACTCTTTTTTCTCATTAAAACAATGAAGACCCACTTTTTCTCCTTTAACAAATCTATGTATGATTTAGAAATTACTTCTCTAAGAATAAGTATAGTGATTATTGATGATTTTAGTGATGTTAGTGTGAGAGGCAGTAGACAGTGACTGTGATAAAACTCCTTTAGTGTTTATTTAAATTTTACTTAAAATGCCATGCTCTAATATAGCTGTTAACTTTAACAGAGGTTGGAAGTTAATTAAGGAGGCCATTTGGAACTATACAGCAGTCTGTGTCTAGACTGTGTTTGGAAAATGGATCTGTAGCAAAGTGATTAATATGCAAATTTAATCATTGTATTAAAATTAACAGAGACCAGGTAACATAATTAATAATTGCTGGTTCCTTTTTTCTTCTTCTCTGCAATATCTATTTAAGCCCCTGAAAAGACAGACTTAGCATGCCAGAATACTGTTGGTGGAGTCAGAGCCATTCACACAGAGCAAAGCAGCTGGAAACAGAGAGCCATAGCTACACCCAGGGAACTTTTCTAACCTGAAGCAAAAACAAATTCAGAATGGCTTCAGAAAAAAACATTCCATTTAGGCCTGGTGAAGAAAACCAGGAATGTCTTAGAAGAAAATAAGGAAGTCATAAAATAGGTACTAAATTTTATCTTATAATGACCCTGTTCTTTACTAACTTGTTTTTAGGAGAGCTGTCTCATTTAAAAACACACTTCAGAAGAATATTATCAAGTTGGAAAATGTACCAGCCTCCCCCTCAAATCATTTGTTACTGGGAATATTCGTTTCAGCTGCAAGGAAGGCCTAACCTAAAGTCAGTTTTCTCAGCCTTGCAAGGAGACTGTCTATAAGAATAACTGAATTCATAGACAGTGGAATCAGCCAGACTTCATTCTGAATAGAAGATCAACTAGTTACCGGTTGTGTGACACTGAAATATCACTCAACCTCTCCAACTTTTGGGTTCTTATTGTTAAAGTGGAGATTACAATAATAATTGTCCCATAGGGTTGCTGTGATGATTATGTGAGATAATGCATGTAAGAGCCTTAATATAATGCCTGGCACATAGAAAACTCTCAATTTTAGCTATTGCTACTGTTAATACTATTGTTATTTAAAAAAAAAACCTCTCTCTGGAACTCTAGCTTTTTAAGTATGAGTTATATATAGAGAGATGATAAATGTTACAAACTATGAGATTATAGAAATAATCACTGATTTGTTTTGTTGTAAGGCAGAATCAACACAACAGTGTAATGCAATTTTCTTCCAATTAAAAAATAAAAAAGAAATAATCTGAATGACCAAATGAAAGGTAATTATATAAAAACAATTTTAATCATGTTTATTATTTTTCCTGAAAACTGGAAACTGGAAGCATGAGGGAAAACATTTTCCCTCAACCTTGTTCCACTCCTGAGTGTGTTGTCCAGAATCATTAAGTCCCCTAATAAAGCATAAAATTACACTTTACCTTAAAAAATCCTGACAATTAAAAAAAAAACCATAAGTATCTCCTCTTTATCTGAAAGTAACACTCAGGAAAATCCTAGGATCTATTATTTTAGGACAGTCAACAGCTCTTTGAAAAGTGACAAGAAGAAAGTATTATCTTCACAATGCTCTTGATGAAGCTATTTGAATCTACTTTCAGTATAAAATATTCGGTTTCCTAAATGATGGATGGCTTCTTTGTTAAGGTCCCACTGGCCCAGGATTCACAAAAAGGAATTTAAACAATCCCTGAGAAACTGTACAGTGAATTGCTTAAGTTCACAAGATTGGAGATTGAACCACTTGGTTCCAGTTCTTGTTCTGATAGTTGGAAGTTGATTGGGCAAATTACTTATACTCTGAGCCTCAGTTTCTTCAGTTATAAATGTTTTTATCTTGTGATGAATAAAATTATGTATATGTATGTATGTGTTTACATGTATATGTATACACACACACACACACACACACACACACACACACACATGCTTCCCAGGTGGTTCTAGTGGTAAAGAACCCACTTGCCACTGCAGGAGACATAAGAGACTTGAGTTTGATCTCTGGGTTGGGAAGATCCCCTGGAGCAGGGAATGGCAACCCATTCCAGTATTCTTGCCTGGAGAATCCCTATGAACAGAGGAGCCTGGTGGGCTACAGTCCATGGGGTCATGAAGAGTAGGACACGACTAAAGCAACTTCGCACACACACACACACACACACACACACACACCATATATATATAGCACTCAGCATGGCACTCTATCCACAGTAAGTAGTTAATGAGTATTATTTACTTCAGTTCAGTTCAGTTCAGTTGCTCAGTCGTGTCTGACTTTTTGTGACCCCATGAATTGCAGCACGCCAGGCCTCCCTGTCCATCACTAACTCCTGGAGTTCACTCAGACTCACGCCCATTGANATTGGCATTGCCTTTCTTTGGGATTGAAATAAAAACTGACCTTTTCCAGTCCTGTGGCCACTGCTGAGTCTTTCAAATTTGCTGGCATATTGAGTCCAGCACTTTCACAGCATTGTCTTTCAGGATTTGGAATAGCTCAACTTACAATCTATTAAATTCTAATATGAGTCCAGATAATCCATACAAATTACTTAAAACACCGGCTGTGCCACTTTCATCAATACAGACTCATTATCCACTGAACAGACATGCGTAGAATGGCTGAAGCTGTGTCAGGTGTGTGACCAATGCTTCAGTTACTTAGCTGAAGTCCTTTAGTCATGAGGATCTGCACCAGAGACTGAGTTCCCGGGAGGGCAGTAACTCTATTCTCATGTCAATGGCTATGTCACTACCATGGTGCCTAGCAGATAAAAGATGCTGATGAAGTTTTTTATGTTTTTGACCAATGAGTAAGGAATGAATGAATGGTTATGATACATGGATAATTAAGATGAACTCCTTGACCTCAAGAAACTTATATTCTAGCTGGAGTTGGAATTAAATCCTAGAAGAGGGAATGGATGCCTGGAGGATTAGGGAGGGAACCTCAGGCAGTGGGAGAAACGTGAATAAAATACCAAAGATTTCTGTTACAGTTGTGTTAACACAGTTACAGTTTACTGATACTGGCCAAAAAAAAAAAAAAAAAAAAATCAAACTTGACATTTTTAGACTTCTCAATTTCTAACAAAAACAGGAGGATCTTTATCACTTATGATAGAAAAAAGAATTAGTCCACTTTATATCTGAAGTCAAAGGAGAGAAAGGAACATACTGTTTCATAGTCTTCTTTGTCAGGTCAAACCCAATCCTGCCTGTGTCCTTGCCCTATTTGCCAGTGATTAGGAGTGTTAACCACTACCCGCTCCTCTCTCCTATCCTGTAACTATTCAGGAAGAGACATAGGATAAATGGGGATGAGACAGCAGCTTCATCCAATGACCAAATTGAAGAACTGGCAAGGTTCCCTACCTTCCAGTCAGAATTGAACACAGCCTGCAAGCAGGGTGAGTCTAGTTAAAAACCCACTCCACCCACCTGTCTCAAGACATTCCACAAAAAAATAGCAAACAGAGGGGAGGGTGTGCTCTGCTGAGCAAAGAGAAAAAGGTGGAACCTGTTCCGTAATTTTGAAGCAAAGTGATCTGCCAATCCACTCAAAAATGTGGCTGACCAACAGGATTAGCTATTTCCTGTTATGGATCAAAGGACCAAAATGGTTCACTGCAATGGTTTCCTTTAAGGAAACATCAGGAAAAGAAATAAAGAGCCCCTGCCTACCATATTCCAAGTGTAACTTTTAATTTAGGAGAGAGAGGATGCTATATTGTTTTTAGATAAAATAGATGCTTGTTCTTCTGCTATAGATAGCAGAAAGCCAAGTGTTCTGATTTATTTCTAACTAAGAACGGCCCAATAAGATAAACTTACTAGCTGATAAAAACCAAAACAAGGGACTACAATTCAAATATCCTACAACCAGAGTTATTTTATTGTTTATTTGTCTTTTATATAATAATCTGGAGGAAATTAAATCATTTAGTTGCCTGGGTATGCAGTTGTCAAATAGTTCATCTTGGAGACCAAGTAAGGAAACAGTACTGCCCAAATTTAATACACGTTTTATTGAGATTTTATTTTGGCCATGAGGAGTCCAGATTTAGGACCTTACATATTTTTTAGATTGCATTTATGTCAGACTTTTTAAAGGAACAGAACTGTGGGGTTTATAAAAGCGTTTTTTTTTTTTTTTTTCTTGGTCTATATGAGTAGATCCAAAGATTTTTTTTTTTTCCTTTGGAAAAACTTGGCCTTGTTTTGCTGTATCTGAGCCATTTTTTCATAATAAAATCTTGGGCTCATTGGCACTGTTCATCAAAAACAATCAAGGAGGGCTGCCAGCAACACAGTCTACTCTTCTAGAAAGTTCTAAAATGCATATCTGAATTAAAGATTCCCCCCTCCCCCCGTATTACTGAATCCAATGAGATGTACCTACTCTAGAAACGTAGTAGAAGATGCTATTCACATCACCGCACATGGCATACAGGGAGCCTGTGAGAGGAAACTCCTCTTTGAGCTTAGTGAGAACACTTTTACTTATTTTCGGATCACTAACTGATTTGCCTGCATCTTCCATCCTCAGGGTTGAAACACCTGCAAGGTTCACTTCTTAACCCTAACAGTTAGAAAGCTTTGACTGCAATTCATGACCTGGACCAGTGGGTAGATCATGCATGTCATTAGCTGTGCTCCCTGCTCTACCCAATGGTGACTACTCATTTTCTCCCTTTATCCATATTTCCATTGATTTTAACTTGTATTTTATACATCCTTCTAGGCTATCTTATATCCTTTCTGCAGAAAAAATGGAAAACATAACAAGCAGAGATATAATCCATGCCCACAACGTGATTAGAAAAAATGGGACTTGGGACAGTGTAGATAAATGTCCGAAGTTTCTGAAGTTTTATTTATACAATGCCAGAACATTGGGCTGCAAAGCAAACACTGCTAGACTGACACTCTCTTTTATCAGAAAAGTTTGGTGCTGTGTAGAAAATGCCTTCCAGTACTTAAAAGTAGCTGTGATAATATACTATGTTGACACAAGCTAACAATAGAATGACAGAAATGTTCTAGTTTTCCAAGAGTCTAGAGCTCTGAAGAGAGAAGGGAGACTACTATGAAAAGTAGAAATTCATTAAAAGTGAAATCTGCCATCATTGACCTTTTTAATCCAGATTCATTCACTTTCTGGGAACACAAGTAAAGGACTAAAAAATTCAGAACTACTGAAGATAGTTCTAACAGCATATACAGAATAGCACAGTTAATATTTACCTTAATGAAAAAAGGTTGCAATAAGGGTGAAATATAATTTTATTTTGAATTTTAAGATAAGCATTGTTTGAGATATTTTAAAATTTCTCATGCAACCATAGAATCAGATATTGCTCTGTATGCATTAAAAAAAAAGAAGCACTACTACTATGTTATTTGAAAGAAGACATTTTCATAAACTGTTTTGGATCTAGTTCTTTTTTGATATGTTCTGAAAGTGTAGTCTTAAAAATTCACTTATTTCTCTCTTCCAGCCAGAGTCTAAGTGTGCAATGTTTTCCTCAATCAATCTTTCACTTAATACCAAATGAGATTACTTTCTAAATTTTTATAGACAAGATATTTTTAAAAGATGGTATGTGTGAATTTCCCACACTGTTTTAGACTTGGATTTATTTGATAATTTCTTCTGAATTTCATACTTTCAGTTACAAATACTGAAGATATAAAAGTGTTTTCTAAATTTGCTGGTAAATAAAGCTGACTTTAAGTTTCATTTATAGAAAATACAATTAACTAATGAAATTCTTCTCAGAATTCTTGTTTCTGCTCCAAAAATATTAGTTTAGCCTCGACAGATACCTGGTCTCTTAAAGAAACTGTGTACGTGCCTACAGAGGAGCGTCTGTTCCCAGTGATAAGAAGGAATCTGTGTCTTTTGGCAGAGGGCTGGGACCTTCCCTCATGGCCTCCTAGAGTTTGAGCTGGAGACTAATGATAGCAAATTTGAGGGAATTTTTTCCTTGGACATGTAAACTCTCAGATTTATCTCATAATTATAGAATAGAAGCAAAACAAAATAGAACAGTTACATCCAAGAAAAACCTGAGAGCAACCATTCAAAATGTGCAATACACACTGTCCTTAAAAAGTACTTGAAGGTCCACTTTTAGAAGGGCTGCCTAAACATCCCCAAGCTCTACAGTTCGGGAATCTTATTTCCAGGCACAGTGTCCCAGAGCATTTGCAATTTTCAATCGGAACTCTCAGCCCTTTACTTTAAAGATAGTCTAAAGTCAGAAACCAAAAATACTGATCTCTTTTCTCAACCCCCGAGTTGCTCGTCATCAATATTACATTGATCATTTTTGAACAGACATTCTCAAGGCTGGCTGTGGTTCAAGCAAGTCCTAAACCTATTAAGGGGAAAATAAGGTCTTCAGAAAAGAAAAAAAGTACGANGCCCTTTACTTTAAAGATAGTCTAAAGTCAGAAACCAAAAATACTGATCTCTTTTCTCAACCCCCGAGTTGCTCGTCATCAATATTACATTGATCATTTTTGAACAGACATTCTCAAGGCTGGCTGTGGTTCAAGCAAGTCCTAAACCTATTAAGGGGAAAATAAGGTCTTCAGAAAAGAAAAAAAGTACGACTACGCTCAGCTGGAAAAAGATCTATTTTCCCCCTGATGCTCAATTGTGTATTAAATCAGTTCTGATTTTATTTCAGACTATTAATCTGTAATTTAACACAGTTCTTAAAATAAATGGATGTTTCAGTCTATTTTATGTCAAATTGTTTACTAGAAAAATCATTCAATGGGTAGAATCACAAAATATAGTTTCCCTTGTGTGATTGCTTACAAACAGATATAAGTTATAGTCTTGGCAACATTACATTTTAACAACGTAATTGCTGATAATAAAACACGTATACAGAAACAACTTTTATACCTTAAATGATAACTATATTTCTCTAGCTTCTTTTAATAGGATAAGAAATCTTTCTGTAATTAGTTTTTAACAGTAAATTTCCTAAATATCTTAAAGCCCACACAAAAGAATAAAAGGTTTCTGGACTTTTCCTTTAAGAACTGTATTACTGCATTTTCACAAATAAAGCTAATCAGAAAAATTCAGAGCAATGTTACAATTCACAAGTATTTAAATTCAATGGCCTTCCTTTCTAGGATCCACTCCTTAGAGGATGCCACCAGGTCACAAGGACCCATCACACCCGAAACTTCTCTCTATAGGACTGCAAGTGACAAACCCTGCGAGACCACATTCTGGAAGGCTCTGCTGAGCTTCATCTGTCCTTACCAGAGCTGACTGCCATCAAACTGCCATCCAAAACTGCTTTAGGGAAGCAGTTCCTCTGCAATCTTTTCAACAGATTCTCTGTTTTAACATCCACCTGTGTTCCTGCAGAACAGTCTGACCCGGATTGAGCCACGGAGCAAATAATAACACTAACTGAAACTCCAGACAGAAAAAAATAGAAGTTACTTTTCCAGACTCTTATGGGAATACAGAGCATGTCTGTTGAAACTCAATCCAAGAGTTCAATGATATTGTAGACTCAAGTATTTCTTTATACTCCACGTAATGGCTTTTCCGTTCTTGGTGTTTTATAACACATGACTGAGACATGATTTAGAAAGTGAGGGACATTCTCTCTCTGTCTCTCCCACCCTCCCTATCAAGTTGAATTATACAAAAACTATAATTGCAAAGTGAAACAGTAACAGAAAGCCCCAAGAGTTGTTCCATTACGACCTCTTATTGAATGTCATCACAGTAATTTAGGTTAATCTATGCCGACTCTCTCTATTTGGGAGGAACATCATTTCTTAAGGCATGAGGCCTAAACTTCTTTCCTTTGAGTTTGGTTTTGCTCCATTTTTGCCCGGAACGACTGACTCTACAGTCTGCCCTTGCAGAGGCTGCGTATTACGTCCTCTGCCACTTTCAGCTCTGTTTTCTCTTCTCTTGGCAAGGACAGACATGTATTTTTGCTGATACCACTGCGGAGCTACATGAGGCCTTCTATTTTGCAGGCAGGGGACACTAGATTCTCTATTGGTTCTACACAGCTGCCACTTCGTATTATTCTGAGAGCAGAGATGCTAGCAGTTCTCTTCAGCTTAATTCAACAGATAGGCCAAGTGGGTTCGATTCCATCTGATCAGTGCTCTAGCATAACAAAGATCACCTAAAAGAAATAGGGGTTAAGCCATATCTAAGATTACAGAGGGAAATACTCAAACACCTAAGGAAAAAATATTGCTTTTCCCTGACGTTAAAAAATTTACTGTAAAAATAATACACTTGGTTCTATAAAGGGTGGGTGTCATCAAATGTTAGTACAGACATGGAGATATTTCCTCCAAACAAACACAGGTGTTAGGAAGCTTAAGCATATAAATAGGTCATTCCTTATTTTTCTGTATGTTTGTTTTAAAGTATTAAAAAGTAATGTTCTGAATCAACAGAATAAGGCCATACTAAGGTGTGGCTTATCCTCTGCTCTACACTGGGCTGGAGAAATAGTTGGTTGTCTAAAATTAAAGTGCCCTCAATGAAATCCTGCTTTACAGCAGTGAATAGTTAACTGAAGATGGCACATTGAACAGAGGTTTTAAAAGAAGTTAGAGTCCACAAGGAGAAGGAGAGGACCTCATTGAATGAGGGAATGCAAGAAGCCAAGAATCACAAATGTTTTGCTTCTCTGCAAGAAAGAAGGCTGAAGTACAAGACTCTTCTACGCGCTCTTATCCCAGACTCCCTAATGTGAGATGATCTCCCCAACTCATCTGAAGACAGCTCTGTTGAAATCAGAAGTAAAACAAGCACTAATGTTGCCAGCTTAAAACAAACATGGTTTCGTTCTGAGCATTAAGAGCATATTATTGTCAACCTCCAAGAATTTTGAAGCTGAGGATGGATATTTATCCAGACCCACTCTGTGCCAGGGCTAGGCTGTTTCTTCATTTGAATCCAGCAGGAACCTGGTGTGACATGCATTATTACATTAGAGATGTGGGAAGTTGAGGCCCAAACAACTTGCTCAAGATCACACCATTTAGAACCTGGGGCAGCCAGGAATAGAACTGAGGCCTGTTTAACTTCAAAGCCCACATTCTATCTCAAAAGTGTCATCCTTAGGAGAAATTTATGGAATAGAATTTTATCCTGAGAAACTAAGAAACACAGTCAAATCCAATAACTTTTTAAAAATCTTGTTTTTAGGTTAAGATTCATTATGCTTTCTTATTTAAAAATTTCTGTTCAAATTATCCCTCTCCTCTCATCAAAATGAAACGTTAACCTCTGTGACAAATTATGGGATTCCATATTTTACAACTTGAAATATTCAGGAAGGAGACATAGAGAACCTGACATACTTTACACATTCATAAATAGCAAGCTGAAAAAATGACATTCTATTTTTATGGTAGTTTTTAATTTTTACATTAAAAGCCTTTATATCAAAGCTTTAAAATAACATGCTAAATTACAAAGACAGTCTTTATGACTCACAGAGAAGTGATAAAAATTAGAGTACATTTAATAAAAATGAAAGACAACCTTCTTCTTGAAAAACATAAGGACAAGTGTGTATTTCTTTAAAAGAGTTTAGACTTTTTTTAGTTGAGTTTTTGTTTTTGGTGTCTGTGTCCACTTTTTAAATGTTTCCATTTCCTCCACACACATATTTCTGAAGAGCTATGAACAGGAAGTTTTCTCTCGTATTTTCCCAAGTAGAAACTCCTCCAGCTGCACGTTGACTTTCCCATTGCCCCAATATTAAAGTTCTGGGCAAAGTTTTAATTACTAATTTAGGAACAATGACACATTTTAAAATTTAATACATTTTGCCCTTTTTATAGACCATGTAGAATGAAACCTCAGTGTGCTTGAAAAATCTCTTAGCAACTGAGAGCCGAGCTAGCCAACAATGGGTGATTCATTGATTTAGCTTGAGTGTGCAGGAATGACTGCCAAAAGGTCTGAATAAACTCACATTGCTAGACACTATGGTAAAACGTACCCTGACCTCTTTTAAAACTCTATCAGAGCGGAAAGTTAAACTTGTAGCTTTCCAGCAATTTACTGGCTCTGAAAATATGCTTGAATTATTATATCTTATTTTTATAATGAGTGATAGACTTTCTGAGATGATCAATTTCACCTAATTAGACAATAGCTCCTATTAATTGGAGATTTCCAAGGGGACGGTACTATGTTTTTATGCACTAAAAATGATGGTTGCCCATTCAATTTAAATCTGAAAGGAAGTTTTTTGAAATCTGAAACTGAAAGAACTAATTGTTAGGGGGTTTTTTGGTAATATTGATCCAAGGATTATGTAAGATTCCCCTAAACAATAACTTGCACATTCAAACTTGGTTATGAAACAGATATTGGCATCTGTCAGAATATGCACACATATAGAGATCATACCAGAACATCTTATTTGATGTTTACATAAAATTCAAAAAAGAGCTCAGTTGTTTCGTTCACATCTGTCATTTGTCTCCTCCAATATCCTTTTTAGGGGTAAGAATTATTTTCGTGCTTTAGAACTGGGAGACGATGGACATGGAATTTAAATTGCTTGCTTGAGGTCTAGCTATTCAAAGGCAGGTCCAGGTTTACAGTACCAATTTGATAGTTTAAAGTTAGGTATTAGATCCATTGCACTACCTCGCCAACTACAAATTTGTCAGCAGTAATAAAAAATAATTCATGAAACTAAATCTCTTTCATTTTCTTTTTGAACAAAGACGTATTTCCCAATTTCTTTTGCTCTTGACAAACAGAAACAATGAACAGGAAACTTTCTGCCTGGAAAGAGCTCTGCTCTTGGCTCTTTACTTCCTTCTCTTTCTCCTTTTTTTTCCCTTCTTCCTCTCTCTTTTTCTCTGGCATCTTTTTTTTTTTTTTTTTGGTAAAAGATTCAAACAATAAAGATCAATTGAAAGATCCTGTCTCTACTTCTGGTCTTTCTCTCAGAAGTAAACACTGTTATCAATTTGGAGTATTTTTTTTTTCATATTGCTTTTTTGATATTTACATAATTATATCAAAGCATATGAAACATTAATAATTTTGATTTTTTCTCCATTTCATACATTGTCATATATTCTTATACAAATTATTTTTTTTTAAAGCACTTCTTGGAAATCTTTTCATATCTGTATGTAGACATGTATTCAAGTGATTGCTAAAAATCATTTCAGGCTTCCATGGTGGCTCAGTGGTAAAGAATATATCTGCCAAGGAGGGAGATGTAGGTTTGATCCCTGGGTTGGGAAGATCCCCTGGAGAAGGAAATGGCAACCCACTCCAGTATTCTTTCCTAGGAAGTCCCATGGACAGAAGAGCCTGGTGGGCTACTGTCCATAGGGACACAAAGAGTCCGACATGACTTAGCAACTAAATAACAACAACAAAAATCATTTCATAACATGTACTTCACTTTTTGAAATGGGGCAACTTATATACATCCACTAAAAATGTTGCTGTTCTTCCAGCATAAGTTAGATGGACAAATGAAACGAAATAAAACGTACAAAAAAGTATAGATGAATGAAGACATTTAGTGTAATCTTTACTCAATTTCCTGGATGAGAGTTCTATGTATCTGATAGTGGCAGGAGCAATGAACGGGTTTGTTACATTGGAAAAGGTAGAGCAATTAGTAAAAACGGGTAGTAAAGTGGAAAAGATGGAAATTTTGCAAGAAAGGGGCCATACCAACTTAGGGATCACAACAGGTGTGGAGAATTTTATGGGGCAAAACTGAATAAAAGACACAGTCCCTGAGCTAAGAGCCCAATTCTAAATAACCTCCAGTTTTATCTCCTCCTCTCTGTTCCCATAGTCATTATTACTACAGACTCAGTTTCTGGCATAAACTGCTGCAGGAGGCCCTAAGTAATTTCTCTGCGTTCAGTGTTTTGATCTTCTATTCTGCAGCAGTGTTGAGTTGTGTTGTGTTAGTTGCTTCAGTTGTGTCCGACTCTTTGTGACCCCATGGACTGTAGCCCACCAGGCTTCTCTGTCCATGGGATTTCCCAGCCAAGAATACTGGAGTGAGTTGCCATTTACTTCTCCAGGGGATCTTCCTAACCCAGGAATGGAACCCTTGTCTCCTGTATTGGAGGCGGATTCTTTACAACTGAGCCACGAGGGAAGCCCCACCTTACTGCCTAGTGAAACATCATCATTTTCACTAAACTACAATATGGGACAAAGCATAATCATCTGATCTTGGCATTCACAGTCCTTTCCCATTTTTTCCTGTTACTCTAAGTTCTAGTCGCATTAAACTTTCTTCTGTTCTTTAGAGACTCTCTGTCAGATGTCTATGCTGTTTCACATACAGTGTATCATATTGTTCACCTTTCCCCATCTGGAACTTCTATTTAACATTCTAGACCTAGGTCAAACATTGCCTCTTTTGTGAAGGGCTACTTGATTCCTACACAGCAGGTATGTACTTCTGTGCTCCCAGAGCAGTTTGCATTCACCTCTAAAATGGCATTTCACGCTGTTTCAGCATTATTTGTAATGCATATACGAGCTTTTTCAATTCTTTTTATTGGAATGCTATTTATCAGCTAAAAACCAACTTTGAGGGTATGATGCTCAAATATCTAATTTACGCTATCAGCCATGACTCACTGCTTCACTAGTCTTCATCCCTACTTCAGTCGTCGAGGTAAAAGTTAACTAGGCAGATCCAATGTCTATTACTGTTGTTGTTGTTCAGTTGCTCAGTTGTTTCGGACTCTCTGTGACCCCATGGACTGCAGCACACCAGACTTCCCTGTCCTTCACTACCTTCCACGGTTTGCTCAAACTTGTGTCCACTGAGTTAATGATGTCATCCAATCATCTCATTCTCTGTTGCTCCCTTCTGCTCCTGCTCTCAATCTTTTCCAGCATCAGGGTCTTTTCCAATGAGTCAGCTCTTTGCATCAGGTGGCCAAAGTATTGGAACTTCAGCTTCAGCATCAGTCCCTCCAATGAATATTCAGGGTTGATTTCCTTTAGGATTGATTGGTTTGATTTCCGTGCTGTCCAAGGGACTTTTGATTATAACGTCTATTATAATNCTTTTCCAATGAGTCAGCTCTTTGCATCAGGTGGCCAAAGTATTGGAACTTCAGCTTCAGCATCAGTCCCTCCAATGAATATTCAGGGTTGATTTCCTTTAGGATTGATTGGTTTGATTTCCGTGCTGTCCAAGGGACTTTTGATTATAACGTCTATTATAATCATAACAATTTGCTTTATATTCATACCAACGTAGATTATAGAAAGATATATCTAAGGAAATCTCCATCAAATTGAACGTTTATCTCCTTTAGAGAAAAGGAAAAATGAAACTAATATTTGAATTTTTTTAGGTTTGGATACTATGATTTAGTTTAGAATGCACAATCTGAATATATTCTTAAAGATAAAATTGCAGTGATTGGCATGACCTAGTCTCAAGGATATTTTTATTCTCAATTTCATTTACCTTTATTTCATAAATAATTAAATCTTTGCTTCTTTTGTGGATCATCAAAGCAAATAATGCAGTGAAAAGATAACTTTTTGCTTCAGGTGCAACAGTCTTGGGGAATATGGACCAATAAGGAGAAGCATTCTGATGAAGCAGGAAAATGCCATAAAAGCATAGTCAGTGTAGATAGTACTGTTCATCCATGGGTCTGAGATAATGCATTGAGATCCAACTCTATCCAATTATATTCTTCATAGGTTCTCCTACTGAATGCCTGGCAGGGACCCAGACCAGCCAGTCTTGGTCTAACCCACAAGTTAACACATGGTCCCCCAAACCACTGCAGGGCATGTGAAAATATTCAGGCATTATTCATGAAACAGACCAACAACAGTCTGACAGAGAAGGAAGAGTCCAAGAAATAGTAATAAATTGTTATGAATTGTTTGAATTAAATATTCACACAGTTTTATAGAATTATTGCCTAAAGAAAGGTAGGCTTGAGTTTTTTGTTTTTTGGTTTTTTAGGGCATGGTTTTTAGAACAGTTATCTTCACAAAGTTGGTAGAGGAGCTAGAAGAATTTGAAATTAAACATCTGGAACAATTCCAATAAGTAGCTTAGAATAAGATTTTTTAAAAACTCTACAAGTAATAACGTTGAGTAGGATAAAGAAAAGACTTCATATAGCTGGAGAAACAACTAGAACAAGAACGGATCTGCAGAAAGTAAGAGCCTCCCTCTCCTGACACATTAAATGCTCTCCCCGATGGGGGACTGATGCTGTGTTGCTTATCACCATGCTCTGTCACTGTCTTTCAATTCTGGCTTCCAGCCCTTAGCAAAATGGCTGCTCAGTACATCTGTCTAGATCCAGATGCCAGGACAGCAGACAATTAATTCTACTGAGTCCAAATAAAAAGACTGTGAAAGAGACATCTGCAGTTCTGAGAGTTGCCATGATGACAACTACTAAGCCATTTGAGGGTAGATGTTATATTTCACCATCATTCTGAGGCTCCCCATGGAGACTGCTGCTGAGGATTTCTTGGAAGGATTTTTATCATGCTGGCTTCTGCCCTTAAAGGAAAAATCTTAAGAAACCGGGAAAGATTAGCTGAGTCCTCTGCCTCAGCACCATAGAGGCTAATCAACAACTAGAAAAGAAATTAGAGATGGATAAAAGCAGGACTTCTATCCCACCTGAGCCTGGAGGAATTTTCTGCACTGATATCATCATGGCTTCTTCTAAATGACCCTGCCAGTGTAGGATGTACTAGTAGATTTTAAGTGTGAGAGGCATTAGACTGATTTTAAATTCCTACATGTACCTGTATGCAGGTCAAGAAGCANTAAAGCAGAAATAGATGTTTTTCTGGAACTCTCTTGCTTCTTCAATGATCCAGCGGATGTTAGCAATTTAATCTTTGGTTCCTCTGCCTTTTCTCATCATTTCATAGCAAATAGATGGGGAAACAATGAGAGACTTTATTTTGGGGGGCTCCTAAGTCACTGCAGATGGTGACTGCAGCCATGAAATTAAGACAATTGCTCCTTGGAAGAAAAGCTATGAGCAACCTAGATAGCATATTTAAAAGCAGACATTACTTTGCCAACAAAGGTCCATCTGGTCAAAGCTATGGTTTTTCCAGTAGCCATGTATGAATGTGAGAGTTGGACTATAAAGAAAGCTGAGTGCTGAAGAATTCATGCTTTTGAACTGTGGTGTTGGAAAAGANACAATTGCTCCTTGGAAGAAAAGCTATGAGCAACCTAGATAGCATATTTAAAAGCAGACATTACTTTGCCAACAAAGGTCCATCTGGTCAAAGCTATGGTTTTTCCAGTAGCCATGTATGAATGTGAGAGTTGGACTATAAAGAAAGCTGAGTGCTGAAGAATTCATGCTTTTGAACTGTGGTGTTGGAAAAGACTCTTGAGAGTTCCTTGGACTCCAAGGAGATCCAACCAGTCAATCCTTAAGGAAATCAGTCCTGAATATTCATTGGAAGGTCTGATGCTGAAGCTGGAACTCCAATACTTTGGCTACCTGATGTGAAGAATTGACTCACTGGAAAAGACTGTGATGGTGGGAAAGATGGAAGGCAGGAGAAGGGGACGACAGAGGATGAGATGGTTGGATGGCATCACCAACTCGATGGACATGAGTTTGACTAAGCTCCTGGAGTTGGTGATGGACAGGGAGGACTCGTGTGCTGCAGTCCATGGGGTCACAAAGAGTTGGATATAAGTGAACAACTGAACTGAACTTACAGGAAATTCTAAGGATTTTAGGAGTTCTGTGCCAGAAATGAGGCTTATGTTCATGTTAAATCACTTCATTCCCGTTTGACTCTTTGCAACTCAATGGACAGTATTCAGCCAGGCTCCTCTGTCCATGACATTCTCCAGGCAAGAATACTAGAATGGGCTGCCATTTCCTTTTCCAATGGATCTTCCTGACCCAGGGAGCAAACCCACATTTCATTATGTTTCCTGCATTGGCAGGTGGGTTGTTTACCATTAGCACCACCTGGGAAGCCCACCAGAAATGAGGATGAAGACTAAATACAGTTGACCCTTGAACAATGCAAGGGTTAGGGGCACCCACTCTCTTCAAAGTCAGAAATCATAATGTAACATAATTATCCTTCCATATCCTTGTTTCTGGATTCTTGGATTCAACCAACCAAGGATCATATAATACTGCAGTGTTTACTATTGAAAAAAATCCTAGTGTAAGTGGACCCTTGAGATTGAAACCCATGTTGTTCAAAGGTCAACTGTACATACACACACACACAAACACACACACACACACACAAACACACACACACACACACACACACACATATACACATTTCTTATTATATATCACAACATCACAAGTAAGGAGTTTTAACTCAACAGTAACGCTAACACTAAAATAATAGACACTTGGGAATTTATCATGTGGTGCCAGGAGTTCTAAACATTTTATATGTATCATGCCATTTTTTTTCTTTTTTCTTTTTTTTTTTTTTTTTTGCCAGTCCATATATCATGTAGGATCCCAGCTCCCCAACCAGGGGTTGAACCCATGCCCCTTGCATTGGAATTGTGGAGTTCCAACCACTGGAGAACTAGGGAAGTCCCCATCATTCCATTTATGATCCTCCACTTTACAGTCGAAACTGAGGAGTCCAGCTTCTGGCCAAAAACCTACATGTGATTTTTCAGACCCAAGCAGAGGCAGTTACAAATGCTTTACCTGGCAGGCGTCCTGATGTGTATGTGACTTCCTTGTCTAGGCACCTTGATTCAGAGACCTCTTTCTTATCTGGGGCCTTCCTCTGGTGCCTCCCCTGAGATCTCTTTATCGGGGGAAGAAGATGAGATCCTTGAACACACTTTCCTCCACTCAGACTCAGTCCTTTTCCACTCCTAGCCTTTCCCCTCTCCCTTCCCCTACTCCCAGGTCCATAGAGCAGCAGCAGCCCCTTGTGTGGGCCTCTCTCAGCCGGCAGATGACCCTTCTGTCTGTGTTGATCCACCTAGTGGGATCTTGCTCGGTGGAAAATGAAAGCGTAGGTCGCTGGCGGTCTCTGCTCTTGTGTATACTATCACAGTAGGTGAGTAAATGCTTGAACGCTACTTTTCTTTGGCTAGCTGTCTTCATCAGCCACTCTGACACCTGGCAGCTCAGCTCTTCCTAGCTCAGCTGAGCTTCAGACAGAAACTTGGGACCCTGGAGGCTGAATAACTAGCCTAATGTACCTGGTTATAAAGTGGTGGGTCCCAGGTTTGAACTTGGACTGTTTTCTAAAATCAGAATAACATACATGATTAGCTGAGAGTAAATAAAGCCACAATGAGCCATGCAGGGTTCACAAAAAGAGTAAACTTCACCACCAGGACAGAAAAGCCTGGTGGGCTGCAGTCATGGGTTCGCGAAGAGTCAGACATGATTTAGCAGCAACAACCCTAAGACTTGATACTCATTGCAAATAATTCACAGGCTTCTGGCAGTATTAATTTTTGATCTGAGCCCTCCTAAAGCCAGGTGTATGGTTGAGAGAAATGACTCTCCCAGTTCTACAAACTCTAGAAAATTCCCATTAACTATATTTTTAAGTTTGTTTCCTTCTAATGACTCTACAAAACATTGCTTGCTCTTTTCACAATGCTCTCTCACAAACCTGAACCATGGTAGTTTTTCACCATGAAAATGGGGATCACATGATATTCGGTGTTAACTTTATATGTGAGTATATTCTACAGTTTCTAGATAACACGTAACCTGAAAAATGATTCTATTCTTACTGTCTGCAGATTAACATCACTATGCTAGCCTGCTCTGGCTTAATGTTGGCATGGTATATCTTTGTCCATACTTTTACTTTTCACCTTTCTGTATCTTACTATTTAAAGTGTATCTCTTATATATAAGACAGACAAACCTAAACTAAGAAATATACAAATAACGGTAACAACTGTGTCTTTTATCTGGAATAGTCAATCCATTTACATTAAATGCAATTACTGATATTGTTGGATTTATATTTACTATCTTACTATACTATCTACAATATTTTGGCCACCTGACATGAAGTGCTGACTCATTGAAAAAGACTTTGATGCTGGGAAACATTAAGAGCAGGAGAAGGGGGAGACAGAAGATGAGATGGTTGGGTGGCATCATTGACTCAATGTACATGAGTGTGAGAAAACTCTGAGAGATAGTGAAGGACAGGAAGTATGGGATGCTACAGTCCATGGGGTCGCAAAGAGTTGGACACAAATGAGCAACTGAACAACAACAACAAAATATTACTATTGTATTTGCTTTCTATCTGGCCCATCTGGTTTATGTTCCTTCTTCACTTTTCTCTTGCCTTCTTTTTAATTAATAACATTTTGACTACTCTTTCCCTAGTTGTTCCAGCAATAATTTTTTATCAAGGTAAATTTACATAAAATAAAATGCACAGATTTTAAAGGTATAATTTGATGGTTTCTAACAAATGTATATTATACACTTATGTAACCGTCACTCTAATCAAGATTTACAACTTTTCTATCATTGCAGAAAGTTCATGCCCCTTTCTAGTTAACATCTTCCACAGTCATAGATTAATTTTGTCTGTTCTAGAACTTCACATAGATAAAATCATAAATTATTCGCTCATTTATGTTTTTGTTCATTATAATAGTATATTTATGAATTTAATCTATATCATTGTTCTTTTTTATTCCTGAATAGTATTTCATGGTAGGGATATAATACCACAATTTGTTTACCTGTTTTCCTATTGAAGGTCATGTGGGTTCTTTCCTTCAGGGGTTATTATAATGAAGCCACATAAATATTGGTGTAGAAGACTTTTGAGGGATATATTTTTTGAGTAAGTACCTAGGTGTGGAATTTCTGAGCCATCCAAACATCTATTAATCTTTAGTGTTTAACTTATAGATTAAAAAATGCATTTTTTGGCTTACTATAGCCTAATACAAACTATTATTTTTTTCATTTTCCTGATATGTTTAGAACATAATACTCAGTTTTTAAAAACACTGAGAGTACAGTTGCTTTCCACTGCTGTTTCAGTAGAACCTAACAGTCTTAAAATCCATTTCCCCTCCAGACTACTTTGTAATTGTTGCAACGCACTTTATATTACTATCTTAATCATTTATATACTTATTTTTCTCAAATGAAAACTATATTTTATGTACAACATATTTTGATACACTGTAAAGTGATTACCACAATCTAACATTTCCATCACCTCCCTGTAGAGTTAGTTTTTTCTTCTATGATTAGAGCACTTGAGATCTACTCTATTAGCAAATTTCAAACATACATTAACTACAGTCACCATGCTACACACTAGGCTCCCCGGACTTATTCATCTTATAATAGAAAGTTTGTACCCGTTGATCAATTACTTCTCCTTTTCCTCTACCCTTCAGCCTCCGGTACACACCAATCTACTCTCTGGTACTATGAGCTCAATACTTTTCTTTTTTCCAATAATTTTACATATAACTTAGATCATGTACTATTTCTTTCTCTGTAGGCTTATTTCATTTGGCATAATGTCCTCCAGGTTATCCATGTTGTCAAATGGCAGGATTTCCTTCTTTTTAAGGCTGAATAATATTTGATTGCATATATGCAACATTTTCTTTATTCATTCATCTATCAATGGACATATCTTGCCTGCTGTGAATAATGCTGAAATGAACATGAGATTGCAGATGTTTCTTCAAGAAATTGATTTTATGTCCTTTGGATATATACCCAGAAGTGAGAATTGATGGATAATATGAATTTTTTATTTCCAATTAAATTTCCATTTTGAATTTTTTGAGGAAAGTGACTGTATCAATTTACATTCTCACCAAGTGTACACTGCTTTTCCAGTTAATGTTCTTGATGTGACAATTTACATCTTTTATATTGTATATCCAATAACAAATTATTGCAGCTATATTCTTAATACTTTCATTATTTAACCTTTACACTAAAGTTATGTGTGCCAGATACCACCATTACAATATTAGTGTACCCTTAATCTGACTATCTATTTACCTTGACGAGTAAGTTTTATACTTTCATATGATTTCATGTTACTACTTAGCATTCTTTCTTTTCAACTTGAAGAACTTCCTTTAGCATTTCTTCTAAGTATGTCCAGTTGTGATGAATTCCTTCAGCTTCTGGAGGAATGCCTAAGAATGTAATTCTCTCTCCTTCATTCCTGAAGCTCAACTTTGCTGTGTGTGTGTTAGTCACTTAGTCGTGTCCAACTCTTTGTGACTCCATGGACTATAGCCTGCCAGGCTCCTCTGTCCATGGGATTCTCCAAGCTAGAATAGTGGAGTGGGTTGCCATTTCCTCCTCCAGGGGATCTTCCCTACCCAGGGATAGTCTCCTGCATTGCAGGCAGATTGTTTACCATCTGAGCTATAAGGAAATCCATCGACTTTGCTGGGCAAAGTATTTGCGGCTGGCAGATTACTCTCTTACCAATTTGAATATATCATCCTACTCTTCCCTGGCCTGCAAGATTTCTGCTGAGAAACCTACTTATGTTGAGGGCTGGGCATTGGGGATGTGGTTTTTCTTGTATGTAATGAGCTTCTTTTCTCTTGCTGATCTTGCTTTCTCTGGAAAAATGCTCTTTGTCTTTGATTTTGAAAATTTTATTAGTGTTTCAATGAAGTCTTGGTTGGGCTGAACCTGATTGAGGACCTTTGACTTTTTAAATTATTTTTTTATTTTACTTTACAATATTGTATTGACGTACCTGGACATCCATATCTTTCCCCAGATTTGGGGTATTTGAGGCCATTATTTCTTTAAATAAGCTTTCTGCTTCTTTCTCTTTTTTCCTTTTAGGATTTCTATAATATTATTTAGCTTGAGTTGTCCTGTAAGCTTTCTTCATTCCTTTTCATTCTTTTCTCTCCTCTGACTGGATAATTTCAAATGAAATGTCTTCTAGTTCACTTCTCTTGATCAAGTCTGCTGTTGGAACTGTCTATTGCATTTTTAAATTTCAATCATTATATTGCATTTTTAAATTTCAATCATTATATTCCTCGGCTCCAAAATGTGTTTGGTCTCTTTAACGTTTTTTCTCTTTCTGTTGAACTTCATTTTGTTCTTGTATCTTTTTCTTGCTTTTGCTAAATTGTCAATCTATAGCTCCTGAACTTTAGACTAATTATTTTGGACTACCTGTCAGGCAGCTTGTGGATCTCCATTTCTCTGGAATCAGTTACTGAAGTTTACTGTATTCCTTTGGTGGTGTCATGTTTCTTAACTCATTGTGATCTGTGTAACCTTGTTTGTCTGTGTACTCAAAGTAGTCACCTCTTCCAGATTTAACGCACTGATTTTGATAAGGAAAAACCTTCACCTGAGTCAGAGCATGCCAGTGCACGCTGTGGCATTTGGTCTAGTGGTGTGAGGTGCCAAGTGTGGGGGCATGTGGTATCTCTGGGTCTGGGGTGGTGCAAAGTGTCTCATCGACTCAGTCAGTCATTGATCACAACATTGACAACTCCAGGATCCACTGTGGTGAGAGCTGCAGGGTATCTGGTGGCTACAATGGATGTTGGGGTCCTTAATGATACCTCCAGGTCCAGAAGTGAGGGTCTGGGACTGGTATTAGTTCTGGCCAGAGCTGGTGGTGTGCACATGTTCGACTATGGGCACTGGATGTAGGTGCCTTTGTGGGGGTGGAGGCCAGCTGAGGGGACACATGCAGTGACAAGGGCCAATGTCAAGGGTTGGGGCCAACGGTGGACACAGAAGTATCTGCAGGGTTCCAGGCTATTTAATGTGCCCTCATGTGGCTGCAGGAGCTAGCTGCAGGTACATGCATGGCAGTAAGGTCCAGTCAAAGGAGGCAGGGTCAGCTCCAGGCATACAAGCAGCTGACGTGTCTGGACTTTTGGCACACCCTCATGCATCTACTGGGGCTAGCTGCAGGTAGCCACAGGGTGGTAGTCTATGGATCTAAGCTGGCATTATTTACCCACACAGTCACATGTGTGTTAGTCACTTAGTCGTGCCCGTGCGACCCCGTGGACTGCAGCCCTCCAGGCTCCTCTGCCCATGTGATTTTCCAAGCAAGGACTACTGGAGTGGGTTTTGTGGCTAACTGCCAGTGCAGATCCTGGGTCCTGGACACCCTGCAGCAAGTTCTGGGCGAAGACAGAGGAAAACAGGAAGGGACTCAGGCAGCTGGCGTCTGTCTGCAAAGGCAAAAATAGGCCCTCAGGAACAGAAGCTGTAGGGGGCCACGGTGGCTGTGCTGGCCACTGGTTTCCTCAGTGTTGAAAGCTTTTGAGACCTTCTGTGGAGTGGTCTGCTGGGGCCTGTAATGAGGTCCTCAGTGATGAAAGCTGCAGGGGTCCACAGCATCCTCAAGGCTTGTTGAGGTCCTCAGTTGCAAAGGCTGCTGGGGTCTTCTGCAGAGCAGGTCACTGGGAGCCACATTCACTCCCACTGCATGGCTGATACTAGTAGCCTCTGCCCATCTTCCATATTCCTAGCCATCTCTAGATGTCACAACTATGCCAGTCTCTGGGTAGCATGAAATGAAGCAGGTCTTTTGTGCAGTATCCTGACAGGCTGGGTAAGCTGGTCACTCGTCACTCATTCCTTTCTTCTTTTCCCAGCAAAGGGAACTGTTTGGGGCCAGGGATCTCCCTCTGGGCACTGACCAGTGTCACTTGGGCCTGGGATGATGCAGGCAAAATGGAGCTGTTCTTCCTACTCTTTTTTGATATAGTTATTCTCAGCTTAGTGGTCCACTGTGTTGCTGAAGCTTCCTAAGTGGACTCCTGAGTGCTCCCATAGCTATTTTTGTTTGTGGATTGCTGATTGTTGTTCTCTGAAGGGAGACAGAGGCTTGGGTGTCCTGCTTTGCCATCTTGGTAATGTCACTTTTCTGTCGTCATGTATTTAAATTCTACAAATAATTTGAAGATATAACAATAACTGTTTTGTACAATATTGATTCATGTTTATTTACTATTTATCTTTTAATATGCTCTTCATTCTTTCCTGCAATTTTCATGTTTTCATACAGCATCATTTTGTTCCTGCCTGGAGAAATCCCCTTAATATTTTAGAGCAGGTCTGCTGGCAATGAATTTCCTTAGTCTTTGATTGAAAATGTATGTATTTGATCTTCATTTTTGAAGCATATTTTTGCTACATCTATAGTTTTCAGCTCAGTTATTTTCCATAAGCAGTTTAAAGGTGAAATTCCATTGCTTTCTTGGTTTCAATGTATCTTATAAGACACTGGCTGTTGGTTATACTCTTGTTCTTTTGAAGGCAATGTATTCTTCTCTAACCTCTTATCAGATTTTCCACTTGATTTTATCAGCTGTTTTTCCTTGATGCACATTAAGTGCAGTTTCCTACTTATTTCTTGAGTCCCTGAGTTGATGTCTTGCAGCAGTTTCAAACAAATTCTCAACTATGACTTCTTCAAATTTTGCTTTTGCCTCATTCTCTTTTCCTATGGAATGTGAATTACATGAATGTTAAACCATTTGAGTAGGTCTTACATGTCTCTTACACACTAATCTTTTTTCCACTCTTTCTTTCTCTGCTTCAGTTTGAGCATTTTTCATTGACCCATATCCCAGTTCACTAATCCTATATCCTGCCATGTCCCCTCTGATGCCAAACTCATACATTATGCTTTAAATTTTAGATACTGTCTTTTTCAGTTCTAAACTTTCATTTTGATTATTTAGACATCCCGATCATTTTAAATTTTCTGTTCTTTCATCTCTTTTGTCCTTATTCTCTATTTAGAATATATTCTATAACATATTTTAGAGTTCTTATAAGCTAACTTCAGTATCAGCAACATCCATGGATCCACATCTATTTTTTTTCCTCTTAATTGCCAGTCTTGCTTTTTGCTCATCTAGAAACTTAACTGTGTGCCAGATAGTGTAAATAGAAAAATCATAGAAGTTTCACAGAAAAGAGGGTTTCCCTTTTATTATGCAATTAAAGTGAGTAGCTAATAAACTCAATCTAATCAGAAATTCAGCTTGATCTGGAACATACTGCAAACTCTGTAAGGCCCTGTCTCCTTCTGGTATATTCCTGTTCATAGGTTCTGGAAATACAGGTCTCCTTGGGCCTAGAAGCTAACGGATAGTTCTGACTTTCAGAGGTTTTCAGCCTCCATTAGCCTCCTACTTCACTCAGCTTTAACACTTGGGAAATATATTTAAGGGGAAATTCACCGTGTGTTTGAAGCAATGCTCCTCTCTGGCAGCACTGTACAACTGAAAGATATTTCAGATATTTGTCTTTTAAAAGTTTTTGTGCTAGTTCCTCCATTTCTTGTACAGCCACTGGTGATGAAAATATTCCAAGGTGAAAACTATGCACCTTTAGAGCCCCTTAATATTTCAATGTCACTACAGTACTAGGCAACTGCTAAAAGGCTACTGACTTCTCTGTCTTCAAGCAGAAGCCCTTTGCCTGGAACAAGTGTGATCTACAGCCTGCCCCTAGATAAACAAAGGACCGGCAATTACTGAGTCATTTTGGAACAACTCTCCGTTTTCTGTAATTTCAGTTCATCCAGTCTTTGTTTCCACAGCTCTCTGAATCCTTTACAATGTGACTTTTGTAGTGTACCAGTTTTGTCTGGTGGGAGAGTGGCCATGTATTTCATTTCACTGTTAAATGAAAGTCAGGGTTTGTCTTTTTTTGTCACTAAGTGTATCTGCTCTTTATTTTCATTTATAGACTTTGAGTTTTATGTACAAAACTTCCTAACACTCTGAAAGCTTCTTCCAGCATGCATTTCAAGGTTTAGGATTGCTGAAACAACATATACATCCACAAAGTTTATCAGCATCACAGAGTTGAAAGTTGTTAGTGAAAGTCCAGTTTTATGGATGCATTTTTCTTTTTGCTTTAAGTTGTACATGTTGTTAAAATGTTTATTTGCATCGCCTTCTCCATTAGTTTTTTCTTTACCATTTTCCCTATTGACATGTTCCCTTTACCATTTTCAAGATATCTTCTCCATATTGTAGATGTTAGTCCTTATTTTAAGCCATATCACAAATGACATCTTTCCCATGTTTTCTTTTGACTATTTTTATAAGCATTTGGTTCTATTTCTGAATTTTCTGTTCTGTTCTATTCTGGTGTGTCTATGTATACACCAGAAACACACTTTTCCTCATTGATATTTTACTATATGGGCTTCTCTGGTGGCTCAGTGGTAAAGACCTTGCCTGCAATGTAGGAAACACAGGTTTGACCCATGGGTCATGAAGATTCCCCGGAGAAGGAAATGACAATCCATTCCAGTATTCTTGGCTAGGAAATCCCATGGACAGAGGAGCCTGACAGGCTACAGTTCATAGAGTTGCAAAAGAGTCAGACACAATTGAGTGACTAAACAACAGCAGTTTTACTAAAAATACATCTTAATAAGCAGTAGGGTGACTCTCCACTTGCTTTTCTTTTTCAGAATCTTCAAGACTTTTCTGGCTTGCAGATTTTTCCACAAAAACTTTAGAATCAAGATGACTTGCTTCAAAGAAAATCTATTAGTATTTTTATTGGAACTGGGTTATATCCATTAACAAACAAAGAACTGACAACTTAATGACACTGAGTTTCTATTTAAAAAGATGTGCCACTATTGATTGTTCTGGAGGGGAGGGTCCTTTAGCAGTATTTGTTTCCTTCATTCTGGTCTTGCACCTTTCTTTCTAGGGGTACTTTTTTGTTCTTACTATAATTATGCTATATTTGCTTTTTTTATATATATTTGCTTTCCTATATAGTCTTATTTTCCGGATAATGGATTGGAATTAATTTTTCAATACTTGAAAATGAGATTGTTCTTCAGTATTAGAAGTACCAAATAAGCTATAGGGATGTTCCAGAAACAAGAAGACTGCCTATACTGAGTTCAGCCTATTCAATAAAATACTGTTTTCATAAAATGAAATAATTTCATTGAAGTTCAAGCTATTCTTTTTCACGATTTCTATCATCACTGTTGTTCACGCAATCGTGTCCAACTCTTTGTGACTTCATAGACTGCAGCACACCAGGCTTCCCAGTCCTTTCACCATCTCTTGGAGTTTGCTCAGATTCATGTCCATTCTATCGTTAACTCAAAAACCTGGGAGCACTCCTTGGCTACCCCCTCTCCTTCTGCTGACCATCTATGCATTGGTTTTTAACAAATGGTGAACATTGGACTCATACTTGTAGCTTTTAAAAATACATACAGTCAGGTTGACCCTTCTGATTCAGGTCTAGGGTAAGTCTAGGCATGTGTATGTGTGTGTATACACGCTCAACTCCGATTGTGATGCCTCTCCTTTTAAGAATTATTAATAAATCAAAAACTAAGTCCTGTTGACCATACATTCTAAATATCTCTGCCACATACTTCTTCATTTTTACGTCTGCCAATTTTTTTTGTTCTGAAGCAAGCGTTTTGTTAATACAAGGATAGAAATTCAGCAATAAATATCATCTAAAATATAACATCTTAAAATAAATAAATAAACTCAAGAGTCATGAGTGGGTGGGGTTGAGGCCTAGGGCTTGAGGGAGCTGCCCCCACACCTCAAAATGCTATTGCAATATAAACTTTGAGGAAATTCTGTGGCTGTGGCTATGGTTGCCCTCCTCAGCCTTGACAACCCACATACTCTGGGAAAGAGGGTGGAGGAGAAGGGTCCTGAAGCTGGCAAGAAAATCCTTAGCAATGTCCTTTGGTTGCCACCCTGTGACACCGACTGCCTTGGTGATCCCTGTGTCTGGTCTGTCCCTCTCACTCTTTCAGTATTACCTCCAATGCAGACCCCACCTCTTCCCTTTTTAATCCCATCTCTTCCTGTTTCGACTTGCTACCATGTGTGTTTCCTGAATTGGATATATTGAGTTATTTAGGGGTAAGCAGAGCAATACCTATCTAAGGAGACGATGGCAGCCAAAGGGCTTCATGCCAGAAAGGTACACGAGACGGTGGCCCACTCACTACCCTACAGGCACGCTTCCTGTAGGAAGGAGTTGGATGGATGCTGGCAAGTAGTGGGCAGGAAGCATGGAGCTATGAGAGCCTTGCATCAATCATTTTGGGCTCCTTTGGGCATCGCATTAGGTAGAAATGGGATGGGGCCTACTGCACCTCTTCCCCAGGCCTGGAGAAGTCAGGAAGGCTGGGAGTGGATGGGTCTTATTGAATCACATCCTCTTCCAAGTCCATGGAGGGCTAAAGGCTCATGGTTTTGGCCTCCTGGCTCAGTGAGAGTTGGCGTATAGGTTTCTCCTTCCTAGCGTGGGAGGAGGGTCTGAAGGAGGAGGGGAAAGAGAAGGTGGTAAAGGAAGGTCAGAGGTTACAAGTCTCGGACCTCCAGGGGCAGGATGACTACAGTGGCCAGAGGCTGCATCTTCTTTTTGACCCAGTTGAAGTCCTTGGCCAAGTGTCACAGACAGGTCTTCAGCCCCTTCAGCAGAGAGAAGCTGTCCATCTTCTGGAATAAGTCACTGTGGGGAGAGCTGGGGGCCCAGGTGGGCTCTGTCCCAGGCAGAGGCTGGGCAGTGGGTAGCCCGGAGCTGCCATGACACCCACAATGTCTCCCAGCACACCCTAGAGGCTGGTGCAGAGGTGGGCCAGGCTGTGGCACTGCTTGAGAGTGATGGCCTTGAGGGTGAGGCTACTCAAGTAGCACAGGTGGTGGCTGTAGGCTTCGTAGTTCTGGGTCAGCAGCGGTTTGTCCTTGAGGTTTCGTCACACCTCCAAAATGACAGAGGGCCTGAGCAGAGTCTCTGCCCCCAGCTGAGGAGTGTTGAAGTCAGGCTCGTTGAAACGAGGGGCTCAGGTAGTTCAGAGAGGTGCGGGGCAAGCTGTGGAGCTGGTGTCCAGGTAGCAGGTGAGATCACGGGTTTTCTAGATGGAGAGGTCACGCCCTTGGTTTTCTATGCACATGAGGGCTGGGTGGGGGTGGGGTGGGGGTGGCGCCAGAGCAAGGTTCACAGGCATGTGAGCATCCCCAATGAGTCCCCTGCCACCAGCTCCCCCACATGGACAGCCTGGTGGGCTCCAGCCAAGCAGGAAGCAGCAACTCCTGCTGCCTGGCCCAGCCCAGCCCAGCCCGGCTCAGTTCTACTTATCCCAATTTAAACCAATACTCCATCACCC
>SJYA01000459.1:1224304-1277199 GCA_006410615.1 Neotragus moschatus
TCTAGCAATCTCCTCATTGCTACTCTTCAATCTATTCTTTGTCTCTTATAATCCAGCCTCTAAACAGCTAACAGGGCCATATATGTAAAAGAAAAAGCAGACTGTGCCACATGCTCACATAAATTCCTTCAAAACTTCCCATCTATGATTCCTAAACACTGATTCATTGACAAGTGCCAGTCCCTAAGTTTCCACTGGTGTGTTGCACAATGAGATTGAGAACAATTAAGACAACATGGTGATTTTTTTATGAAACTAAATTTATTCCGTTTAAATAATGTGCATTCTATGATTATATTCTTAGCATCAGTATATTCTGTTCTACAAAATGACACAGGTGTGGGAGCCATTTTTTAAAACATTTTTACATGGTAAAACAAAAAGATATCAATTCCATGCTAGTCTCCACAATTTTAAAAATTGCACTCACCCACATGGAACAAGGGACTAGTTCAAAACTGGGAAAGGAGTATGTCAAGGCTGTATATTGCCACGCTGCTTACTGGACTTATATGCAGAGTACACCATGCAAAATGCCAGGCTGGATGAGCACAAGCTAGAATCAAGACTGCCGGGAGAAATATCAATAACCTCAGATATGTGGATGACACCACCCTTATGGCAGAAAGCAAAGAGGAACTAAAAAGCCTCTTGATGAAAGTGAAAGAGGAGAGTGAAAAAGCTCGTTTAAAACTCAACATTAAAAAACGAAGATTATGGCATCCAGTCCCATCACTTCATGGCAAATAGATGGAGAAACAATGGAAACAGTGACAGACTTGGGCTCCAAGTCCAAAATCACTGGGCTCCAAAATCACTGCAGATGGTGACTGAAGACATATAATTAAAAGACTCTTGCTCCTTGGAAGAAAAGCTATGACCGATCTAGACAACATATTAAAAAGCAGAGACGTTACTTTGCTGACAAAGGTCCGTTTAGTCAAAGCTATGGTTTTTCCAGTAGTCATGTCTGGATGTGAGAGTTGGACTCTGAACAAAGCTGAGCACCGAAGAATTGATGCTTTTGAACTGTGCTGTTGGAGAAGACTCTTTTGAGAGTCCCTTGGACTGCAAGGAGATCAAACCAGTCAATCCTAAAGAAAATCAGTCCTGAATGTTCATTGGAAGGACTGATGCTGAAGCTGAAGTTCCAATACTTTGGCCACCTGATGCGAAAAGCTGACTTACTGGAAAAGACCCTAATGCTGGGAAAGACTGAAGGTAGGAGAAAGGGACAACAGAAGATGAGATGGTTGGATGGCATCACTGACTCAATGGAATGGTTTGAGCAGCTCTGGAAGATGGTGATGGACAGGGAAGCCTGGTGTGCTCCAGTCCATGGGGTCGCAAAGAGTTGACATGACTGAGCAACTGAACAGCAACAACTAGTCACATCTGCAACAACTCTATTTCCAAACTAAGTCACATTCTGAGATACTTAGGATTAGGACCTCAATCTATCTTGGGGAGGGCGGGGGAGGTGAGGGGAGGACACAATTCAATCCATAACAAATGCCTACGTAAAGTCATTTAAATAGTAGTAAACAGGAAGCAAAGGCAACCTACTCCAGTATTCTTGCCTGGAGAATCCCATGAACAGAGGAGCCTGGTGGGCTACAGTCCATGGGGTCACAAGGAGTCGGACATGACTGAGCGACTTCACTTCACTAAACAGGAAGAAGGTAAATCTCCCTTTCATAATCCAGGCCTGAGCTGATCAATACAGGATATTCAAACGACCACAGGCCATTTCAGGGCTGAATGTGGGCAGCAAGACATGAGGAGAGATTATGCTTTGGAAAAGAAGGTTCCTCACTCTTCTGTAAGCTTCCTCCTTCTGGATGGACTGGTGTGTGAAGATGTACACCTTAATAGACTGCTGAGCTGCTGAATCCAGCCATCTCAAGCTTACATACCTCTCCCCAGTTACAGTAACCATGACATCTCCTCCACTGGTAAGTTTGTTTTGTGTTGGATGTTCCTTTAATAGCAGATCTAATGGATAAAAGGTGTCATCTGTCTTTTCACCTTGCTTATAGTTTCCTTTGTTGTGCAGAAGCTTTTAATTTTAATTAGATCCCATTTNTGGACTATAAAGAAAGCTGAGCACTGAAGAACTGATGCTTTTGAACTGTGGTGTTGGAGAAGACTCTTTCGAGAGTCCCTTGGACTGCAAGGATGTCCAATCAGTCCATCCTATAGGAAATCAGTGCTGAGTATTCATTGGAAGGACTGATGCTGAAGCTGAAATTCCAGTATTTTGGCCACTTGATGTGAAGAACCAACTCATTTGAAAAGACCCTGATGCTGGGCAAGATTGAAGTCAGGAGGAGAAGGGGATGACAGAGGATGAAACGGTTGGATGGCATCACTGACTCAATGGACGTGAGTTTGAGTAAACTCTGTGAGTTGGTGATGGACACGGAAGCCTGAAGTGCTGCAGTCCACAGAGTCGCAAAGAGTCGGGCACAACTGTGTGACTGAACTGAACTGAACATGTACCAAATTCCAGGCATAATGCCAGTGGTAGGAAATAGAATATACTTTTAAAAAATTAATTTTAAACATTTTGTTTTAAGGCCTGGGATAGTCTCTCATTTACCATAAATTGTCTTTATAATTCAGCTCTATCTGATATCAAGTAATTATTGAGTGTAGAGTCTACTCTACCATGACAGATGCTCTCATGTTTGTCAAATAATAGAGTAAAAATAACCAATAAATAACCAGTAAAAATAACCAACAATAACCAATCAGCTCTCAGAACACACTGAATTTTTACCTTTTAAGATCTTCTACTAATTGTTTCTCCCCTTAACAAACCATAATATCCCCTTCATTCAAGGCACGACCCCTCTACTGTGACTACAGTCTCTTGGTCATTACGACCTCTGTGTATTTGTTTAGTCATTTCTCCCATCTAAAAAGTCTTCCCTTCTTCTTCACTATCAACTGGTGGGTTATAGCTCAAAAGAAGAAAAGAAGGAAATGGCAACCCACTCCAGTGTTCTTGCCCGGAGAATCCCAGAGACAGAGGAGCCTAGTGGGCTGCCGTCTATGGGGTTGCACCGAGTCGGACACGACTGAAGCGACTTAGCAGCAGCAGCAGCAGCATAGCTCAAAAGTACCTCTTTGGTTCTTTCCTAATCCCACATCTTCCTGCCCTCATTTGTCTAGGAAATCTGTGGATGAGCCTGTGCCATCAGCGAGAAGACGAGGTGGATTGAAAGCAGGAAGTGGGTTCCATAGGGAATGATGAAGCCTCTCAAGAAGAAAACCAAATAGTGGCTATGTATAAAATAATTTGAGGAAAATTTACTTTGTTAATGGATTCTGGAAGGTACAGTTTGAGGAAAATGTAAAATAAGTTCATTATTGTGAATGCTTTGGTAGAAGAATTAATAGCTATTTTGAAAATATAGTGTTATATAATAAAACCTACAGGTCATCTTGCTACATGATTATTACCACTACTGAGCTACAAATTTTTTGTTGGACCCAAGGAAATTCAGCGCCCTTTAAGAAACTGGTCTGAATCTCTGATAACCAGGAAATAAAGGAAATTTACTTATAGTCTGACCATATAAGGACACTGGATCCAAGTCCTGTGAACCTGCGCTTTTGCACATATTTTTTGCAGCTGCTGTTACAGTTCAGAGCCAACACTGAGCTTTGAAAGTTTGGATTCCTGTGTGTTGTGATAATCAGCTGGGGGTTGGAAATGCCTTAAAAAATCTAATGCTCTGGCACTTTAACAAGGCTTCTGAAAAAACAATTTAACATCTGGAGTCAAGTATTCCGTGGAAGTCCAAGACCAACAGAGTAAAGAACATTTCTTTCAGTAACAGTTAAAATGTGGCACTTTCCTCTCCTTCATCAAATGAATGGGTTTATTTTATAATGATTGTGGGATGGTTTATAATAAATATGGAATAGAAGCAAGGTGTAGAAAACTGGATGTTCTAGGTATTTACAGGTGAAAATCTCTCCCAAATGTATTTCTTTACTCTTTTTTATCATTTTCTCTTTTAAAACTCTTTTCTGGAAAAGAAATAAGTATCCAAATCAAGCCTCTTTCGTTTAGCCCTCTGAGTGACTGCTGAATGAGGATGAGTAAAGAGCCTATAGACTTCATCTTTCACATTTCCCACATGTTTTAGAAGAAGGCAAGGCAATGATAGTGCCTGGGCACATCATAAGTCTCTGCATAGCCAGGTAACTCAGATCAAACGCAAATAGAAGGGGCTATGTCTACTGAATGTTTACTAATTCTCTACAGAGTTTAGACATTGTTTAAAACAACATATTAAAATGTGTTCTCTACTAAAATGATAATAGATGGCATCTAGTGAGTGTTTAACATGTGTTAGGCACTGTGCTTTTAACTTCCAAAATAATTTTTATCCTTCTGTTTTTTATGATGAGTGGTACAGTGGAACTGACACAGAAAGAGACAACTAGACCAATGAAACAGAAGGGGGAACCCAGAAACAGACCCACACATATGCATAGGATCATGACTCATGACCAAGAGGGCACTGTAGGTTAGCAGGTAAAGGAGACACCATTCAATAATGATACCAGAAAAGTTAGGTCTCCATATGGGGAATAAAATAAGAAGAAAGAAATTGGATCTTTTCCTCTTACATTATATAAGAATATATTTCAAATAGAAGTAAAATCTTAATTAGAAACATTAAAGCTTTAAAAAGACAATACAAAAAGGAGATATGATCACATTAAATTTAAGAGGTTCCCTTCATCAAAAAATACCATAGAATAAAAGCCACAAATTTGGAAGTTATATTTGTAAAACATATAGCTAACAAAGGATATTTCTGGAACTTATAAAGAACTCCTTTGAAAAAGGAAAATAACTCAATAGAAAAATGGCCAATGGATAGGTACAGATATTTCAAAGAAGTGGAAGAGACCCAGATAGCGCCCAGCAAATGGGAGGTACTCAAGCAGTATTCACTGAGTAAACGAAAACACAAATGGCTCATAAACATATAAAAAGACATCCAGCCTCACTGGTAATCAGGGAAACAGAAATCACAATGGGATAGCATTTCATACTCATTATGCTGGAAAGAACTAAAATAAAATAATATTAAGTATTGGAGGGAATGTGATGCAATGGGCACTTTGTTCAACTGCTGTGGGAACATAAACAGGAACAGCACTTTGGGAAACATTTTGGCATTACTTGCTACAGATGAAAATATATATACCTTATGACCCAGATCTAGTCTGAGGTATCTACCCTAAAGGATCTCTTGCACATGCAATCTAGAAGACATGCTTAAGACTATTAATTGCAAGATTTTCTCATAACAGCAAGAAACTAGAACTAACTTAAATGTAAATCAGCAGGAAAACAGATGAACAAATTGAATATACGTATTTTTACTCTGGAATACAACACACAGTAATGTTAAGCTAAGAAGTCACACAAAAATATAAAGTATGATTCTGTTTATAAGAAGCTGTGGTACATATATACAATGGAATATTACTTAGCCATAAAAAGGAATGCAACTGGGTCATTCATAGAGTTGTGGATGAACCTAGAGTCTGTCACACAGAGTGAAAGAAATCAGAAAGAGGAAAAAAAAAATTATTAATACACATATTGAAACCTGCAAAAATGGTCCTGATGAGCCTATTGGCAGGGCAGAAACAGAGAATGGACTTGTGGACACGGTGGGATGAAAGGGGAGGGTAGGATGAATTGAGAGTAGCACTGACATGTTGCCGTACACTACCATCCATAAAATAGCTAGCTAGTGGGAAGCTGCTGTATAGCACAAGGAGTTCAGCTTGGCGCTCTGTAGTGAACTAGAGAGATGGGATGAGGGTGGGGGAGTGGGAGGGAGGTTCAAGTGGGAGGGGCTATATGTATACACAGCTGATTCACTTCAACTGTACAGAAACCAACGCAACATTGTAAAGCAAGTATACTCCAGCAAAAGAGACAAAATAATGTAGTTTAAAATGAAGAAAAGATTAATTGAAAGGGGGAAAAAAAAGATGCATTTTGGCACAAAAATAAAGCTAAGAACCAGACAAAACTACACATTGCATTATTTTAGAGGGAAAAAAAATACACAGATGATTAAATTATGGGGGGAAAAAACAAGGAAATAAGTTAACATCAAATTCAGATGAGTAGTTACCCCTATGGGAAGACTATGAGTGAGGAAGTGTATTCATGGGTCTTCTAAGTTTTGATTGCTTAATCTGTGTAATAAATACACAAGTGTTCATTTAATTATTTGTCTTTAAGCTGTTTTAGTTATGTTTTATAACACTCTTCTGAATGTATAATAAAATTTTCAATAATTAAAAATATCATATGTGAGCTACATTTTTAAATAAATCAAATTCTACCTGCATCCTACCATAGTTATTATCTACTTATATAAATTATATCACGAAAGCCTTAGTAAAGCAACTAAAATAATTCCCTAATTTATCGTGTTGATATTCATACTTTTGAGTTTGCTTATATTAGAACACATTAGCGTAAATTTTCCTTCAAGGTAAGAAGAAACAATAGATCTTTTCTGACATTCTTACTTTAACAGAGTCACTCATGGTAGTCTTTTGTGACTAAAATCCTGGTTTCCTTTTGCAAATAGTATCTGATTAGTTTGATTATCCACAGAGAAATGCTCATGAAGTTAATAACACATTCCCAAGTGATATTTATTTCCAAAACAAGCATTTCTAGTGTCTATAAAAGAAAGAGTTTAGAATGGTACGGTCAGATTGGGAGTGAACCGACTACTGGCCTGGGATTCTGAGTCATGATTCTCTCTGTAGCTTTTACTGGGTAGTGCTCCTAGTGGATTTTATCTTCTAGAAGACAATTTTTGTGGATGAAACCCACCAACCGTGAAGTGACAGAATTGCCAGGTGAAAAAAAATCTGATTTTCGTGAAGGGACTCTTGGCACTTGGAGATGAAATCCAAGGCCTCAAAGCCAAGCTGGCTGGGCTGGATGGCGGTGTGGAGCACAGACAGCCTGCAGCCAGGAGCTGGCTCCAGCCAAGGACAGCTGTCTCCTGGCAGGGCTGAGTCAGTCCTCTGCTGGGTGAGTGAGAGGGAGGAGAGGGAGGCCAGACCGTGGGTTGAGCCCCATTCACAGAGAGGCAAGTGGGCTCAACATGCCTGCATTCTAGGAATTTTGGTCCCCACCCCTACCATCCCAAGAGTTTCATTTCCAGCGTCACCTCCCCCAGAACTTCCAAACATTGGCAGGTTTCCTTTTCAGCACTGGGCTCCTATACAGTCCCACAACTTGGTTGACCAAGGACTCCCATCTTATTTTCTGGGAATTTAAGCAAACAGGGTCCTCTCAAGAAAAACAAACTTAGACTGTGAATCCCACCCATTTCATTCCAGGAAAATCTTAAAGCCTTAAAATATTCCCCTTTACCAACCTTCATATACATAACTTCCTTATGATCAGCACGTTATTCCTGTAGAATTATTCAGCACAAAAAGAGTGAAACCATCTCAGACTGTCATCTATATCTGTAAATGGCATCTATTCAACTTATTTGTATTATAAAAGCCGTATCCCTCATGAACTGAAGAACAAATTTAGGAAATCAATCGCAATGTGTGCAAAATAATTGCAAAAGACTTCAATTTGAAAACTAAAACCCAAAATTCATTAGATTCTTTAAAAGATGGTCTTAAGCGATGTCTTAGAAATTTGCCTATTAAGTACATTTACACACCACATACCATTCTACTAATAATTACTAATAATGGCTGCTTTGCGGAAAGACTGTAGGAAATGGCGACAGAAGATAAGCTTTCAAAGTGTTTGATTAGGATGGCCATAATGGCCAAATCTACTGAGCTCTTTGAAAACACTAGCAGAAGAGGCTGAAACAGCAGTTTCATCTGTTTGAACCTCCTTTGTTATTAAACTTACTGCTGTTGCAGATAGATAAGATCCAAGACCAAACACAAAAACATACATTTGATTCAGCAAGAGGCTTATCTCAGCAATTGGACAGTCTGTTCAAGAAACTGGCCCAAGTTAAGCATTTTCCCTTGTTGCCCTAACAATTCAGAGTCTCCCTTTAGTGTGGAAAAAAAGTACAAACATGAAAGGTTGATTTCTCTTTTGTCCCATTAAAACAAGACCAATAAACCTCAGTAAAACAAGAAATTTATGAAGTTCCTAAAAAATTTCTTTTATATGGTTTTCATAACATAATTTGACATCTAGGGGTTATAACTTATAGGAACAGAAAGAGATCACTAATTTGGTCTGAAATGGAGAAACTTTATGATCTCAAATCTGGTGGAATACAATTTATGGACCAAATCCCAGAAAAGATCTCACATTTCATGGAGATTTAATATTTCATTTACATATTTCAGTTAAATATGTTTCAGAGCAGTCAATGAAAGTTTTCACCTTTCACATTCCCATTTGAGCAAGCTGGAAAAATGTAGAATTTCTTTAGCTGGTGGAAAAACTCTTCTTGATGTTCAGAAATGTGTCACTGAAACTTTCAACACAGTTCCCACTTTCTCTGGCTTTCCTGGCCCATTTGGGCTGTTTTCTAGTTCAGGAGGTTGAAACGCTAAGACCGCCATTTGGGCCAGGCTGTGGTTCCTGCCCAATGACCGAGGTCAAAGGTGGTCAAGTGTGGAGTGTGGACCGGCCAGCACAGGAGTAGTCGTCAGGTCTCCCCAGCTTGGCTCCACATCCCTCTCCACTCATGTGTGGTTGGGTTGATGCCTGTTTAACAAGAAAGTGTCTTTCATATGTCTGTCTAAAAAAAGTTTGTTACTGATTCAGCCCAACTTGGGCTGCCATCTATGGGGTCGCACAGAGTTGGACACAACTGAAGCGANCGTCAGGTCTCCCCAGCTTGGCTCCACATCCCTCTCCACTCATGTGTGGTTGGGTTGATGCCTGTTTAACAAGAAAGTGTCTTTCATATGTCTGTCTAAAAAAAGTTTGTTACTGATTCAGCCCAACTTGGGCTGCCATCTATGGGGTCGCACAGAGTTGGACACAACTGAAGCGACTTAGCAGCAGCAGAATCTGTAATAAACTGGTGGCAAATTTCGCAAGAAAAACATAAGCTGATGTGTGACAAATCATTTTTCTTAAGAAAAAGCCCCTAAAGTTGGAGAAGTATTGCAGCCTTGCACAACTCCTGGGGAGATCATTCACACTGAATTTTATACCAGTGCTGTTTTCTGGAGTTGTGCAATGTACTGACCCTTAGGACAGCAGTGGTGAGAAAGTCTGGGTAATCTTTTTAAAAAATAAACTTTGTTTTTAGATCAATTTTAGGTTTACAGAAAAATTGTGAAGCGAATCCAGGCAGCCCTCATAGAGCCCCACAACCAGTTTCCTGTATAACTGACATACCTTTGCTCCCATACTTTGGTACCTTCTTAAGGAACCAATACTGATACAGATTTACCAACTAAAGTCCATACTTTATTCAGACTGCCTTAGTTTTAGACTAATGTCCTTTTTCTGTTCATGATATTACACTGCATTTAGTTATCACATCATCCTAGGCTTCTCTTGGCTGTAGCAAGTTTTCAGATTTTCGTTGTTTGTGATGACTTCGAGAGTTTTGAGGACTCCTGGTCAGGTATTTCATAGAATGTTCCCTGGTTTGAATTTGCCCAATATTTTCCTCATTATTAGACTAGGGGAGGATGATTATGGGGGAGGAAGACCACAGAGGTAAAGCACCTTTTTCGTCACGTTGTATCAAGAGCACACACTTTCAACATGACTTATCTCTCTTGCGGTGATCTTGATCACTTGGCTGAGACAGTTTTTAGTAGGTTTTTTAGCAGGTTTCTCCCATTTAAAGTTACTTTTTTCTCCCTTTTTCTACCTTTGGGATGAAGTCACCATGTGTAGTCCACACTTAAGATGTAGGGAGTTTTGCTCCATATCCTAGAGGGCAGAGTATCTACATACATTATTTGGAATTCTTCTGCATAGAAGATTTGCTTTTTCTCCCATGAGTATTCATTTATTCAATAATTTATTTGTATCAGTATGAACTCAAGTATACTTATTTTATATTTTGGATTGTAAGCCAATATTTTATTCACTTTGTTGTTCCATCTTTAGCTCAGATTGGCTCCTATATCTCTTTGCCATGCTCCGCCACTGTATGTGTGTTTTTATTGTTATATTTTTGTAGCTTGGGCTTCACTGCAGCGTGTGGGCCTCTCTAGTTGTGGCACATGGGACCTTAGTTTCCTGACTGGGGATTGGACCCCATGTCCCCTGCATTGGAAGGCAGATTCTTAACCACTGGACCACCAGGGAAGTCTGGTATGTGTGTTTTTAAGTATTTCCTAACTTTCCGGCACTACAAGATGATCCAGGTTCACTGTGTAGATTTCTTGATCTAGTTCTAAAATCAGCTATTTCTATAAGGAGTTCTGGTTCTTTTTATTGGAGGATAATACTAGAAACCAAGGTCTGGGTGTTAGGAAGGATCACTGATGCTGGGGTGTTGCTACTGTAGGCCCTCTCAGTTGGCAGAGCAAGAACTATATTTCCATATATCAAACCATATACACATATCTACAAACACTTCTATATGTAACCATCTGTATTTATATTAAGTTAAACATGGATTCATACCAGTGTCTCCAATTCTAATCTGTTACTGTAGGGATCATTCTAGCTTTTCTTATCTGCAAACTCTGCTCCAACAGTGGAAAACTTAGCTTCTACCATCTGCTATCCATTTACTTAATCATTCGATTCCAGCGTCTGTGTACAGCAATAATCCTGGTATCTCCAAAGGAAAAAAATGTTAACTGTTGTACAGTGCTTATATACTTTTCTTTTGCTTTTAACCTTAGAGATGCCACTCATCCCCAAAGTTATTTATTAGGTCAGCAGCTCTTTCTCCATCCACTTCGGTGAGGTGGTTTCACACCTTATGATATGGATAAACTGGCTTAAAAAATCATATTCTGCTTTCCATCCTGGTTTTCCAACCTCCCAAATTTTTTTTTCTTTTTTTAAGTCTGAATACACTGAAGTTTAGGATTCTCAGGTTGCACAGTGGTAAAGAATCCACCTGCCAATGCAGGAGATGCAGGAAACGTGGGTTCAATCCCTGGGTTAGGAAGATCCCCAGAGTTCAGTTCAGTTCAGTCGCTCAGTCGTGTCTGACTCTTTGCAACCCCATGAATCGCAGCACACCAGGCCTCCCTGTCCATCACCAACTCCCGGAGTTCACTCAAACTCACGTCCATCGAGTCAGTGATGCCATCCAGCCATCTCACCCTCTGTCGTCTCCTTCTCCTCCTGCCCCCAATCCCTCCCAGCATCAGAGTCTTTTCCAATGAGTCAACTCTTTGCATGAGGTGGCCAAAGTACTGGAGTTTCAGTTTTAGCATCATTCCTTCCAAAGAAATCCCAGGGTTGATCTCCTTCAGAAATGGCAATCCACGCTAGTATTCTTGCCTGGAAAATTCCATGAACAGAGGAGCCTGGTGGGCTGCAGTCAATGGGGTTTCAAAGAGTTAGGCCCAACTGAGCACACGGGCATGCACGCATGCACACTGAGGTTCACTGTTTGTGTTGTACTGTTCTTTGGGTTTTGACAAATGTATAGTGTCATGTATTCAAAATAACTATCAAACAGAATAGATTCACTGCCCCACAAAATCCCCTGTGCTTTATACATTTAACTCTCCTTTTTCCTTGAATCCCTGGCAATCACTTATCTTTTCACTGTCACTGTGGTTTTGCCTTTTCCAGAACATCATATAATTGGAATAATACAGTATGTAGCTTTTTAGTCTGGCTTCTTTCACTTACCAGTATGCATTAAGATTTATCCACGTCTTAATACAGCAATGTAAAGCAACTATACTCCAACAACAAAAAAAGATTCATCCATGTCTCTTCATGGCTTTATTCCTCATTTCTTATTGACAATTAACGTTCCTTTATATGGATGTATCACATACAGATCCATTAACCTATATTTGCTTCCAGTTTGCTTCTTTCCTTTTTTTTTTCCTCTCCTTTTTTGGTGCTGTTGTAAATGATATATATTTTTTTAATTTCAAATTGTTTGTTATTGGCACATAGGCAAGCAATTAACTTTTCAGTATTAGCATTGTGTCCTGAGAACTTTTCATGCTCTTCTAATTCCCAAAAGTTTTTTGTTTTTTTTTTCTTGATCAATTCTTTTGGAATTTTTTTGTGTGTTTCGACAATTATATCACCTGCAACTAAAGGACACTTTCGCTTTATTCTTCCAAATCTTCATATATTTATTTCATTTTCTTGTCTTACTGCACTATCTAGGACTTTCAGTACAATGTTAAGAGCAATGGTTAGAGAGAACATCTTTGTTATCAAGTGTTCCTGATCTTAGTGGGAAACTATTCAGCTTGTTCCTATCAAGAATGTGTTAGCTGAGGCCTTTTTTTGGTTTGCTTTTTCACAGATGTTCTTTATTAAATTGAGGAGGTTCTTCTCTATTCCTAATTTTGACTTTTTAAAGAATCATGAATGAGTGTTGGATTTTGTCAAATGTTTATCTTCATTATTAATATTTTCTTCTTTAGCCTTTACATGTGGTACATTACACTGAACAACTTTCAAATGCTGAATCAGCCTTGCAAACCTGACATAAGTGCCATTCAGTCATGGCATATAATTATTTTTATACACAGTTGGATTCAGTTTGTTAATATTTTATTGAGAATGTTTATATCTATATTGATAAGGGATATTGGGCATATGTAGTTTTCCTTTCTTGTAATGTCTTTATCTGATTTTGGTATTAGGGTAATAGTAGCCTCAGAGAATGAGTTAGGAAGTACTTCAAGTTCTATTTTCTGTAAGAGCTTATGGAGAATGTGTCATTTCTTCCTTAAATGTTGAAGAGAATTCACCAATGAAACCAATCAAGCTTGGTGTTTTGGGAGGATTTGTTTTGGAAAGTTATTAATTACTTTGGGACAAGATGGGAAAGAGATGGGGGGACTAGAGAGACTAGGGTATAATGTGGATGGTACAACCTGACATAATTATGTTTTTCTGTACAAATATGAACTAGGAAGATATCTGTCAATACATGATATAAGAACAGATTAAAGTAGGAAAAAGAAGACCTCTGTAGATGCAGATACAGTCTAGTGAGCATGACTTTTTAAAAATCCATGTCTTTTTTTTCCCTTTCCTTATCCAGTATCTCTGCTTTCTCAAATGTGAAAATGGGTACCATTATCTTCCTCCTCTTTAATTCACATGGGTATAAAAAACAAAACACCAATATTTTGAGTTCCTAAAGGGTTTAACATAGGCATATATATATATATATATATATATATATCTCTTTAAAGGAAAATTTTAAACTCTGAGATGCTAAATTTAAATTATTTTTCTGTATTTTCCCAATTTTCTCCAGTGAATATATATTAATTAGATTTATAATAGAAAAAAATTGCAAAGAGGAATCTACCTTTGGCTTTCCTTTTTAGTTTATCAGTGTAAAAGAAGCAAATGTAAGCACACAGCATATAGGTAAGAATTACATTAGCTATATATACAATAATGAAAATTATCACAGTCATCAGTCTATTGTCACAAGCGACTTGTAGGAGAGAGTGCACTTTTCACTGAAACATTTACTTATGCTCTGCTAAGCAGCTTTTAACATTTCACTTACTGAGATCATACAATATTGTTTTTAAATTAAACATTGCTTTACAGTTCATTTCCAGGTGAGCTGTCATGTCATATTAACTGCTGGATGAAGTCAGGCTTTACAGTTCACACGGCAATTCTTCCATGTTGAAACCAAAAATCTCACTTCAAGACTGTATGTTTTAGATTTTTACTTTTCAAAGGCAAACACTGTTTCTTTTCTTATCCTACTTTTCTTTCTAGATTTTCACTGGTTCATCTTCACAAACCAACAAATTTCTGATAACCCAATTTTTCTTAAATATTTTATTTTGACTGACATGAATTTGCATCCCTCCCCACTGAACCCCCTACATCAAATTTCTATGGGTATTCACTCCATCTTTCAGACAGTTGTATTTCTGTAATGAATAAGTTAAAGCTAGGGCTCCCATCTATGGGGTCGCACAGAGTCGGACATGACTGAAGCGACTTTACAGCAGCAGCAGCAGCAGCAGACTTCTCTAGTTTGTAACGAGTGCCTTGGTCAACACAAACATAAAACACTACACATTTGATTAGAGAATGCATTCTCAAGTAGAAGTACCAGAATACTCAGTTAAACAACTGTTTTTCAATCTTGATTATCTCAATACATAAGGCTTACATATTAATATCAAGTCTGGGATTCTGTATTAATTAAATGTTCTTTTGCAAGAACTTAAATCCAAGGACAAGAAAAGTTACTATGTTTTTCCAAAGTAGTTTAAAACTTCCCTTCAAAGCATAAACATACTTTGGTTGGTGGACTGTTTTATTTTTTTATTTATTATTATTATTTTTTTTAATTTTAATTTTAATTTTTTCATCTCAGGTGTACATGAGTTCCCAATCTTGAACCCTCCCCCCCCACCTCCCACTCCACATCAACTCTCTGGATCATCCTGGTGGACTGTTTTAATACAAAGATAGCTTGTAGTCTTAAAAGAATTCTGGATTAGGCTATCTAAATGTAAATCCTGCATCCATCTTCAGTTACCTGACTGATCTTATTTAAGGGAAGTTACTTAATTATCCTGTCTCTCAGTTTTTCTATCTGAAATACAGAGATTCATTCATTTAAAACATTTAGAAAACTCCATTCATTCAAAAAAATAAATAATATTTATTGTGTGAGACGCTATTCTAACTGCTGGGATATGTATGTGTGTGCTCAGTTGCTCAGTCAAGTCCAACTCTTTGTGACCACATGGACTATAGCCTGCTAGGCTGGGGATATAGCAGTGAGCAAAAGAGAGAAAAATCCTGTCCTAGTGGATCTTACATTATATTAAACACTAGTAGGAATAATTTTAGTACCTCCTTCGTAGGATTGTTATGTGAATTAAATTAATTACACATGAGACAGTGTCGGATACACAGTGAGAATTCATTAAATGTTAGCCACATCGTTATCTAACATTTAATTTTCATGAAAAGCTTTCCTTTTATATTTTCTCCATTCCTTGGAACCAAGAAACAATAGATTTAAATTTAGCATTCTATGTGACATCACTGAGCCTCAATTTCCTTATCTGTAAAATGGTGATATTTGCCCTCTCCAGTCCATGTAGTGTTGGTAGAAAAATGAAATAATTCATATGAAAATGATGTTTAAACCAAGTGCTACAGGATTAAAAATGTCATTATGGGGCATCTGGCATAAATCCTTGCACTCAGAAGTCCCTTAAGCCACGTTTACTGAATTAAATAGTGATTTACTGCATAACCAATTGTGTAGCCACTGTTCAAATAGCCTTGAAAATGCTTAAGACACAAGCTTTATAAGTAGGGTAACCAGGTACTAGCTTACCCAAACAACTAGTTTGTTACTGACATTCAGTAAATTATCTGAACTCTCAAAGGTGTCAAGAAACATTACATTTTCTTTGCATACCCACTTGAATTAAAACTTCTAAATATTCTTATTATCTTGGGGGTGATCTTAATTAAAGTTGTTTATTTTATAGGTGAAGCATGTAAGGCTCAGAGAAGTTAAGTAAATTCCTCAGGATCAGAGCCAGTTAGCATTAGCTCCACTTTCCATTTCATAATTTAACCAAAGACAGTGTTGGTGCTGACATATACAATATAACACAGGTCTCCGATTCTCACTTAAACCCTGCTCGATTCTGCAGTCGGTCAGGGGTTCACCATTCTAGTAGTTCCATTTTTGTTTCTTGGTTTTGTTTTTTTTCAATGTAAGAGACAATGAAGAACTGGTTTAGAGAAGAGAGCATCCTGTATTATGGCACGTCAGTAAATCTGTTTGTTTTCTGGAACTTTTTATGTGAAGTTTCAGATTTCTAGCCATCAAGGAGCCTGCTCAGAAGAAACAAGCTAGTTTTAGAACTTTTATTTGGGGTTTTATTCCAGCTGGTTTGTATGGTAACTTGGATTTAAGCAAGGCTTTTACAGCTGTGAGATCTCTATATAGAAATGGCATGTGCAAAATGCTTGTGTCTTGCCAGTCCCTGCGGGGCCAGCTCAGAGGACAGGCCAGAATAGTCATCTATCTTCTTACATGATCATTAAAGTGGGTGTGTTCACATGGCTGTTGTAAACTGCTCTTGAAAAACAAACAAATAAACATAGTGAAAATATCTTGTTTCTCTCTCAGGATGTGACACTTGGAAGAGTAGAACAAGCGGAAGAGTTAGAAGAGGTCACAACGGGAGTTAACGATATTTGAGCATATTTTTTTCTTTTGGCATCCTTCCCACCTCATAAACATTAATGTGTTTCCTAACAAACTGTCCTCCCAAATATCCTAGGCGAAGGAGTGAGTAGAAAGACTCTGGTCTTTCAGGTGTCAAACATCTCTTCCAACACTGAGATCTGAACATAAGGGAGAGAATAATCCAAGCTACTGAGCCCAACACTTACGTTCGTGGCACCATTCCATATCATCAGTTCAGTTCAGTGGCTCAGTCGTGTCCGACTCTTTGCGACCCCATGAATTGCAGCACGCCAGGCCTCCCTGTCCATCACCAACTCCTGGAGTTCACTCAGACTCACGTCCATCGAGTCAGTGATGCCATCCAGCCATCTCATCCTCGGTCGTCCCCTTCTCCTCCTGCCCCCAATCCCTCCCAGCATTCCATATCATGGTCTCACTAGTTATGGAAAGTAATAGATTGCTGTGACAGTCAGGTGTTAACTAGCTGGGTCTCAGTTAACTGCCACTAAATTGTCTATCTATATTCAGAACACAAGTGGTGTCACCCAAGATCCTTTAAGTTACACATCTGCCTTTCCAGACTTCTTAGAATCAGGGTTCGGGAGAAGGATATGATTGCATGTGCCAAGGCTTACTTGGAGACAAATGCTATTCAAGAAGGGGAAGATTGTTGCCAGGTCAGTGAACAGATATCTGAGAAGGCAGTGGGAACGGCCTGTTCCCCATCGACTTCCTGCAGTAGACTCAAGACAAGTTAACTCCAGACAACATCAACATCCAGCAGCTTGCTGTTTAATCCTGCCTGCCTGGAAAGCAAAGAAAGCAGTGCTTTATGCAGGATAATCAAGCATTTTAGCTCTACTGGGCTACAATTTTCTAGTAAAGGCTTCTTCTATTGAGTATGTATGATAAAATCCAAGAATTTGTGGCCATGTGGCTAGAGAGCAACACAGGAAAGTGAAATGGGCAAAGAGGGCTACCGTGGAAGTCCAAAGCTATAGACAAGAAGACTGGGAACCTGGGGAGGGCTGCGGGGACAGGAGACTTTTGAGTCCCGATGCAAATGGCTAGGATAGGTCTCTAGGGCCTGGGGAAATGCCTTACCTTCCCTGTCAGATAGCAAGAAGATGCAAGTTCCAGGGCCTGAAGTGACCTACATAATGCTGTTCCTTAAGCTAGAATCCTCCTCGTGCGTCTGTCAACCAGGAAACATTTTCTCTCCCTCCTTCTCTTCTTATTTTTCTTTTAAAGATGAAACTTTATGATAGTGTTTAAAAACACTTAAGACATATCCTCCCCTGTGCTGTAGCACATTTGATCCTCTTGGGCACCTCTTGATCTGATACTGGGTGAGCAGCATTGGAAAAGACTCTGATGCTGGGAGGGATTAGGGGCAAGACGAGAAGGGGACAACAGAAGATGAGATGGCTGGATGGCATCACTGACTCGATGGACGCAAGTCTGATGAACTCCGGGGGTTGGTGATGGACAGGCAGGCCTGGCATGCTGTGATTCATGGGGTCGCAAAGAGTCGGACACGACTGAGTGACTGAACTGAACTGAACTGAACTGACAAAGCTGATGCTTGGAGGCATAAGCATCCTTCCTTACATACACTTATTTACAGCCTCATAAATTGAGAAGAGTCCAGCTAGTTGAGGTAGGTGGTCTCAAAGTGCCTCTCCATTTCTTACATGAGGTTGCTCTCGGCATCAATCCAAGAAGCAGGATCCTCAAATGATGATATACTTTCCCCCAACCCCAGGCATTCAACCTATGCTAACATCCCCAGCGGGTGCTACCAATGTTAATTAAGACATGATAAGCTTTATAGTTAAAAATGTTGCTCATCCCTAGGCATAATAAATAGCATTCTGAAAGATCCTCAGGAAATGAGTGGTACCTTGCAGTTAGAAAGTTTTAAAAGGAGCGTGTGAGCTATTTCTCCATTTTTTAAGGTTCATCTCCTTCTACATCCTTTCCTAGACTGTGAACTCCTTGAGGGCAGTGGTCTTACCCTGTTTGGTGGTCCTGGAGCATAAATGGGTGAACAAAGGTTCGAGATGGCAAGTTGGAGCATCACCACCCAGGAAACTTTTTGAGGGTATTGCCTCTTCATCTCCCATTTTTCGATCTACATGGACTAACACAGTGCATGGTATAAAGAAGGCTCTCAGCTAAACCTTTGCTAAATTAACAAGAAGACTCCCCCATATCTCTCCAAAGTTATGAAACTGAGATATCTAATCAACATTAGAACTGAGAGATAATGCAAAATCTGATGTTATATATGCTTCTAAATATAGTCATTTNCTACATGGACTAACACAGTGCATGGTATAAAGAAGGCTCTCAGCTAAACCTTTGCTAAATTAACAAGAAGACTCCCCCATATCTCTCCAAAGTTATGAAACTGAGATATCTAATCAACATTAGAACTCAGAGATAATGCAAAATCTGATGTTATATATGCTTCTAAATATAGTCATTTCTGTGGATTATCCATGGCCAATTTTTATTCCCAGTGGATTCCACACTGCCTGGAATGATGAAAGAATACTACATCCCTTAATGGCACAATTGAATTGTACTCAGGAAATGTGGTTATTTTAATATTATTGTAAACCAAACATAATTAAGAATGTGAATCTTCCCAGGAAAATATCACATGACATACTCCAGAAACAAATATAAATGAATTTCAGTTTACTTGATGATTTGGTTTTCCTATTCCACCTTCCATTAGTTAATTCAAATGTTTAGTAACTAAGGCTTCTAAAAAACCAACAGAATTTTTCCCTTTTTGCTCTGATATTTTAGCATCTTGAAGGCATAGTGCGGTGAAAACAAATTAGGGGCACGAACTGATCAGGACTTGGACTGACTCCCGAAAACCAAAACCAATAAAATAAAACAACACTCCAGACCTTATAATTCTCCACTTAGATTTGGCTTAAACTTATAGGTTTAGAGAAGATGACTTCAAACCATGGAATCCACACTATGACATTCTATATTGCATGATATCAATCCATGTAAAAAACTTGTTTGGAGCCAAGCTGTGTGAAAGTCGTTCAGTTGTGTCTGATTCTTTGTGATCTCATGGACTGTAGCTCATCCAGCTCCCTGTCCATGGAATTCTCCAGGCCAGAAGACTAGAGTGGGTAGACGTTCCTTCCTCCGGGGTATCTTCCCAACCCAGGGATCGAACCCAGATCACCCGCATTGCAGGCAGATTCTTTACTGTCTGAACCATCAGGGACCAGGCTGTATATATGTATATGTATGTATGTATGTATACCTATATATACACCCACATACACAAATATACAGTACTCAATTTTTTCATATTTTTGTTTTTAAGGTCCTTTATGTTCCTGGAGAATCTCTTGGACAGAGGAACCTGGCGGGCTACAATTTATAGGGTTTCAAAAGTCAGACACAACTGAAAGCATCTTAGCATGCAGGCTAAGTTACGAGAATTTTTGTGGAAAGTCTGAGATGCTAAGAAGAATTGTAATTAGGAGGTAAAACATCAAGGACCTGGCAAGGGACCTAAGCTGGAAGACCCAGAAGAAGGGAGTAGCAAGACAGCAGTATAGGGTTTGAGCTTGTCCTGGGGGGTAGGGAGGGGGTTTTCCTACTCACCTCTGCACATGAAATCTATCTCCCCTCAATGATTTCTGGAAAACGCATCAAGTATTAGGTTGACATGTATAGAGATTTCCATCCTCAACACTAAACAAAAATGAAAACTGTAACAATGCAAAAAATCTAGCATGCAATCTGAGAACATCATTAGAATTTTCTAAAGAAGGCTAGTTAATACACAAAATTTTAAGGAATGTCACAGGTATTACTGGTAATTCAATAACAGTACTGAATAATATACATAACAACAAAGAAATATACATATACAAATATTCAACAATATACGTAAAACTTGTATCAAATTATTATTTTTTATTTAGAAATAATTGATATACTAGTTTCAGGATTTCAACATAATGATTTTATATTTGTATATTGTGAAATGATCGCCACAATAAGTTTAATTAACCAAACATTGTTATAAAAATTTTTCTTGTGATGATAACTTTTAAGATTCACTTTCTTCATACTAAAATCTTAAGCTGGAAAAAAATTAGCATATTAAAAAAAAACCCAAAGCTTCCATATTTGTACCATTCTTTCATAAGAAAATCTTTAAAATCATCCATATTCTTTCATAAAAACAATGTCAACAAGATAATAACTATGTAATGCAACATAGATGTATTATTTATAACTCAAGCTATGTTAATTATAAATGCTAGCAAAGCTTTAAATTTGAGGGAAAAATTAATGTTTTGTGATTTCTGATTTATTTAATTTAAAATCCATGTATAATATGTTCAATGCTTTTGATATTTGATTTAAAAAGCACATATAAATCTCAGATAATTATTTATTTCACTTATTTAGCTCAAATGTAGGATTCAAAGAAATCAATTCAGCATTTTTGTATACCATACTTTTTATTAATTAAAAATCAATGGATGATATTAAGGTGTAAAAAGTAGTGAAAGTGATTTATTTTTCCCATTGTTATTCCTTCCCCTGTTTTACAGTTACACTACTTAGTCCCCACGTTCCCATCCTAAAAACACAAAAATCACTTGTTTCTCTTTTTCTTTATGGTTCATTACTTTTTAGTTTTTATACTTCACATTTTGATCTGCCTATCATTTATTTTGATATGTCACATGAGACTTTAATTTTTTTTTTTTTTGCTATTTTTTACTGAAATATGGACTTCCCTCACAACTCATTTGGTAAAGAATTTGCCTGCAGTGCAGGAGACCTGGGTTCGATTCCTGGGTTGGGAAGATCCCCTGGAGAAGGAAATGGCAATCCACTCCAGTATTCTTGCCTGGAAAATCCCATGGACAGAAGAGCCTGGTCGGCTATAGTTCATGGGGTCGCAAGAGTCGGACACGACTTAGCGACTAAACCACCACCACCACTGAAATATAGGGGTTTCCCTGGTGGTCCAGTGGTAAAGAATCTGCTTGCAATGCAGGAGATGCAAGAGAGGTGTGTTTGAACTCTGGGTCAGGAAGATCTCCTGGAGGAGGGCATGGCAACCCACGCCAGTATTCTTGCCTGGAGAATCCCACGGACAGAGAAGCCTGGTGGGCTACAGTCTCCGGGGTTGCAAAGAGTAGGACATGACTGAAGTGACTGACCACACATGCACTCACTGAAACATAATTGCTTTAATGTTGTGTTAGTTTCTGCTGTACAATGTTGTGAACCAGTCATATGTACACATATATCCCCTCTCTCTTGAGCTTCTTCCCCACCCCCCATCCCACACCACGAGGTCATCACAGAACACCAAGCTGACTTCCTGTACTATATAGCAGTTTCCCACTAGCTATCTATCTGAATCTATTTGCAGAGCAGGAATGGAGGTGGAGACATAGAGAACAGGCTTGTGGACACAATGGGAAAAGAGAGGGGCATGAATTAGGACAGTGGCATTGACACCTTAATTCTTAAAAATGATTAACCAATTGCCCAGCTCCACTGCTTTGTGATGCCTCCTAACACATTTGCTAATTCTTATGTATAATCAAGTCTAGATCCTAGACTACCTACGTTTCATTAATTTTTATGTCTACTCTTTGCAACAATACCATTTGCATTATTATTGTATAATGCTATGTTTCAACACCTTATTACGAAGGAAATTCTCCAACCAAATATAATCCCCACTTCTTCAAAAGTATTCTTCGTTACTTTTGTTCACATTCTTGGATCTATATGAGCTTTCACTCATTTTTCAAGGCAAAAAAAATCCTGCTGGCATTTGATTGGATATATAATATTTAAAAAACCTCATAATATATTGTGATATTTAGTAATTATTCAGAAACACATCATTTTACTTTTTGTTATTTTATATCTCAGTAAAGTTTTATAATTTTCCCTATATGGGTTCTGAGATTTTTTAATAAAAATTTTTCTCAAGGATTTTAGGTTTGCATAAGATTTTAAAAATATTTACTAATAGGTTATTGACATTGTATGAAATAACAATGGATCTTTCTTCCTGATTTGCCTATTAGTTCTAATAGTTCTCTGTTTGATTGCCTTGGGGTTTCTAATCAGACGTTTAAGAAGGCAAATAATCATGATTTTAGTCTCTTCCTTTTCAATAATTACTAACTCATTCAGTGCATATCTAAAGAGTATCTCCTATACAAGGAACAATTCTAGACAATAGGAAAACAAATATAAATAATACACATAAAAATTCCCACTTTGGTGGAGCTTACATTCTAGTGGGAGATAAAAACAACAAATAAACATAATAAATATAGCATGTGAAAAGGTGATAAAGCCAAAGGAAAAGCAGAGTAGAATAAAGGAGACAAGGAAGGCAAGAAGTAGAAGGTTTCACAATCTTAAATAAGGTGGTCTGTGTAGACCTCTCTGAGGAAAGGCTTGATGAAAGCGAGGAAATGAGCCATGCATATATCTGAGAGAGGAGTGTACAAGGCAAACAGAACATGCAGTGCAGTGCCTTAAGGAGGAGTGTTTTGGGCCATGGTTAGATGGAAGTGAGCATAGCACATATGATGGTGCTAGGCCACTTATTTCTGTTTCATATTTTATTGCATTGGCCAGGAATTGAAGAACAATATTAAATAAAGGTGAAAATGGGCCTCCTTAATTTGTGACAGTTTTTAATAAGAATACCTTTATGATTTAATTTGATCATATTTTAAAAATTATGTCAAAATCACCATTCACAGAATAGCAAATCATATGATTATCCCAAAGCTGAAGAAAAGTCATATGAAAATATGTAATACCCTTCATGAAATTCAGAAAAACTTTCAGGAAACTAGGACTAGAAAGAAACTTTCTCAATCTAAGCATCTATTAAAAACTTACAATTAACATCACATTTAATGGCAAAACACTAAATGTTTTTCCCCTAAAGATTCCCCTAAGGATTAAAGATTAGAAATAGGCTAGGATGTTAACTCTCATAACGTCTTTCAATGTTATATTAAAGGTTTAAGAGCAATAAGTCCAAATAGAAAAACAAAGGAAGGAAGGAAGAGACGTATTGTTCAGAGAAGAAGTAAAACTATGGGTTTTTGTTTTTTTTTCAGATGACTTGAGCATGTGCATAGAAAATCCAATAAAATCCACAAAATATTAATAGAACTAATGAGTAAATTTAGCAAGGTTGCAGATATACACTCACTATATACAATTAAAAAAATTGTTTTTCTATATACTAGCAATAAACAATTGGAAAATAAATTTTAAGAAACAATACCATTTATAATAGCACCAAAAATATCAACTAGCTAAGGAAAGGAAGCTACAAATTTACAAAACATTGCTGGAGATCAGTAAAGAAGACTAATACATATTGGGTCTTTTTTGTATAATTCAATACTGCTCAGATGTCATTTCTCCAAAAATTGATCTACAGATTCAACATAACAGATAAACACAATGGGTAACACAAGGTTATACTGAACAAAAGAGGCCAAATATATATACTGAAGCAACGCTGTCCTCTTTCCCTTGCCAGAGTAGTGTCAGAGGAAGCTAGTTAAAAGGTTTAAATAAAACCCACAGTCTGTAACACTTAAAATGTTCAGATTTCAATTGAAAAGTCATACATTATCTCAAGGACAAGGAAAACCACAATTAGAATTTTAAAAAGAATCAACAGATACCAATACTAATTGACAGAGATATTAGAATTATATGACAAAAATGTTAAAGCAGTCATCATAAATATTTTGATGAGCGATTACAAAATGCTGGAAACAAATGGAAAAAGAGAAGTTTGTAGCAAAGAAATAAAGGTATGAAGAAGAACCAAATGAACCTATAAGATTACAACAAAATTCTAACATTCATGTCATTAGAATCCAGATAGAGAGAAGAAAGAGGGTAAGGGCTGATAATGTACTCAAAGAAATAATGGCTGAAACTTCCCCAAGTTGGCAAAAGATGTAAAGCTACAGATTCAAGAAGCCAAACAAATTCTGAAAATAAACTCAAAGAAATCCACACCAAGGCACATGATGGTCAAACTTCTGAAAACCAAAAACAAACAAAAATCACTGAAGCAGCAAGAAAACAACAACTTGTATATAGAAGGAAAACAATTCAAAGAGGAGTGGATTTTCACCAGACACTATGAATGCTAGACCATGGGGTCACAAAGAGTTGGACACGACTAAGCAACTGAACTGAACTGATGAAGGGTAGAAGGATGTGGCACAGTTTTCAAATAACACTCCCCCTCCACAAAACAGAATCATCAATCCAACATCATATATCAACGAAAATATTCTTCATAAATGATGGGAAATTCAAGACATTCTCAGATTAATGAAAACTATGAGAGTTTGAAACTGGTAAGCTTACCTTAAAAATGGCTAAAGAAAGTTATCTTAACAGACAGGAAAAATAAAAGAAGAAAGCTTAGAACATTAGGAAAGAAGAGCAACAGGCAGTAAAAATATAAATAATTCAATGCCAGTTTCCTCTTGAATTTTCTAAATAATGCTTAAAATTTGAAACAAGAATTATAAGACTGTCTGATGTGATTCCAAATGTAGGTGTAGGAAATATTCAAGACAATTAGAAATGAAAGAAGGTAAAGGGAAGTAAAGGAAGGTAAGGTTTTGATATTTCACTCAAACTGATAAAATTTGAAACAAGAATTATAAGACTGTCTGATGTGATTCCAAATGTAGGTGTAGGAAATATTCAAGACAATTAGAAATGAAAGAAGGTAAAGGGAAGTAAAGGAAGGTAAGGTTTTGATATTTCACTCAAACTGATAAAATTTGAAACAAGAATTATAAGACTGTCTGATGTGATTCCAAATGTAGGTGTAGGAAATATTCAAGACAATTAGAAATGAAAGAAGGTAAAGGGAAGTAAAGGAAGGTAAGGTTTTGATATTTCACTCAAACTGATAAAATTTGAAACAAGAATTATAAGACTGTCTGATGTGATTCCAAATGTAGGTGTAGGAAATATTCAAGACAATTAGAAATGAAAGAAGGTAAAGGGAAGTAAAGGAAGGTAAGGTTTTGATATTTCACTCAAACTGATAAAATTTGAAACAAGAATTATAAGACTGTCTGATGTGATTCCAAATGTAGGTGTAGGAAATATTCAAGACAATTAGAAATGAAAGAAGGTAAAGGGAAGTAAAGGAAGGTAAGGTTTTGATATTTCACTCAAACTGATAAAATTTGAAACAAGAATTATAAGACTGTCTGATGTGATTCCAAATGTAGGTGTAGGAAATATTCAAGACAATTAGAAATGAAAGAAGGTAAAGGGAAGTAAAGGAAGGTAAGGTTTTGATATTTCACTCAAACTGATAAAATTTGAAACAAGAATTATAAGACTGTCTGATGTGATTCCAAATGTAGGTGTAGGAAATATTCAAGACAATTAGAAATGAAAGAAGGTAAAGGGAAGTAAAGGAAGGTAAGGTTTTGATATTTCACTCAAACTGATAAAATTTGAAACAAGAATTATAAGACTGTCTGATGTGATTCCAAATGTAGGTGTAGGAAATATTCAAGACAATTAGAAATGAAAGAAGGTAAAGGGAAGTAAAGGAAGGTAAGGTTTTGATATTTCACTCAAACTGATAAAATGTCTCAAACTGATGTTATGTATATGCAATATACCTAGTAAGTAAGTAAGTAAGTGAAGTCGCTCAGTCATGTCCGACTCTTTGTGACCCCATGGACTGTAGCCTGGCTTCTCTGTCCATGGGATTCTCCAGGCAAGAATACTGAAGTGGGTTACCATTTCCTTCACTAAATAAGCTGTACAAAGAGATATACTCTTAAAATTCTAAAAATTGTTCAAATAATCCACAGGAAGGTTAGAAGAATAAAGCAGAGATGTGAAAATAGAACATACAGAAAACAAAAAAGGCTGACTTAGCTCTTTGCTATGCAGTTACTCAGCTGTGTCTGACTCTTTGTGACCCCATGGACTGCAGCACTCCAGGCTTCCCTGTCCTTCATCATCTCCTGGAACTTGCTCAAATTCATGTCCATCGAGTTGATGATGCCATCCAACCATCTCATCCTCTGTCATCCCCTTCTCCTGCCTTCAATCTTTCTCAGCATCAAGGTGTTTTCCATTAAGTCAGTTCTTCACATCAGGTGGCCAAAGTATTGGAGTTTCAGCGTCAGCATCAGTCCTTCCAATGAATATTCAGGACTGATTTCTTTTAGGATGGACTGGTTTGATCTCCTTGTGATTCAAGAACTCTCAAGAGTCTTCTCCAACACCACAGTTCAAAAGCATCAATTCTTTGGGGCTCAGCCTTCTTTATGGTCCAACTCTCACATCCACACATGACTACTGGAAAAACCACAGCTTTGACTATATGGATCTTTGTTGGCAAAGTAATGACTCTGCTTTTTAATATGCTGTCTAGGTTTGTCATAGCTTTTCTCCCAAGGAGCAAGGATCTTTTAATTTCATGGCTACAGTCACTATCTGCAGTGATTTTGGACTTAGCTCTAAAATATCAATAATTACATTAACCACAAGTGATCTAAATACATCAGTTAAAATTCAGAGATTGAAGTGGTTAAAAAAATCTAACAGAATTTTATGTTTTCAACAAAAAACTGATGTCAAACATAATGACATAGGTAGATTGGAAATAAGATGATAGAAAATGTAGCATGGAAACCTTAGTCAAAACAAAACAGTAGTTATATTAATGTCAGATAGACTTCAGAGCAATGATAGCTACCAGAGAGCACAAGAGACATTACAAAATGCTAAAAGGGACAATCCACTCAGAAGACCCAGCAATCCTAAATAATTAAGCAGCAACTCACAGAGCTGTAAAATACTTGAAGAAAAATTATAAAGGGAAAGCGATCTTGGGGAAACTAACAAGATGGCGCCATTCAGGGTTCTGCCCCAAGCTCTCGCCGCCCTCTTGCCCCATGTTCTGTAAACAATGACTTCCCATATTTATGTTAACAGCTGAGATCACTTATAGCACTGCACATGCGGGTCTGGAGGTACTTGCTTGGTCACGGGCTACTTTGTGAGGTACCCCTGTAACAGCTTCACCATGAAAGCCCTTGCTGCTGCTGCACTGGGGCTATGTTGGAGCGGCCTCATGATTATGTTATATGAGGTTATGTTAAGGCTACGTTATGGTTATGTTATGTCTACTGCTATGGCTGCTGCAGCAGCCAGGAGAGAGGCTCTATTATGGCTGCTGTGCCAGACAGGAGAGAAGAAATGTGTCTGCAGTTCCTACGGCTCCTCCCGTCTCCTTCCAGCCTCTTAGCTTGCGCCTTGTCTACCCTGGGTTCAGCGAACAGTGTGAACAAGAAGATAATCAGCGCTGTGAGCAGGATTAGCAATACAATGGGCAGAGTCAGCAGGATGAACAGCAATACGCTGACAAATCAACAAATATGACTGGAGATTTAAACTCCCTTCTTTTTAGGGACTGGTAGAACAAGTACATATAAAACCAGGATGGACACAGAAGAACTCAAAAATACCATCAACCAACAGCATTTGATCGATATTTATAGGACATCCAACAACAGAAAAATACACATTCTTTTCAAGTGCCCACATAACATACTAAAACGCGTTGCACTCAGTATATCCTGGGCCATAAAACAAACCTCATCAGTTGAAAAGAAACCTTGAAATTATGCAGTGTTCTCTGACCACAATGGAATAAAACCTGAAATTAATAATAGAACAGTAACAGGAAAATCTTCAAATACCTGGACAACAAACAACATACTTTTGAGTAGTCACTAAGTTAAAGGGAAGTCTCAGGGAAATGGAAAAATACAGAGAAATGAAGGAAAATAAAAATATCAAAAATTTTAGAACACAGCTAAAGTAGTGCTAAGAAGGAAAATTATAGCATTAAAAAGCTTAGATTGAGAAAGAGGAAAAGTCACAAATAAATAATCTGAGCTTTCACCTCAAGAACACAGAATAAGAGCAAAAGCCCCATGAGATCAAAGCAAATAGAAGGAAGAAAATAATAAGGATTAAAACAGAAATCAATGACATTAAAACAGAGAAAGCAATAGAGAAAATTAATGTTATAAGAAGCTGGTTCTTTGAAAAGATCAATAAAATTGACAATCCTCTAGTAAGACTGACCAAAAAAGAGAAAAGACACAGATTACCAATATCAAGAATGAAATGGGGGATATTACTACAGACCCTGAAGACATATCAGGAATAATAAGGGAATACTACAAACAACTGTACACTCATAAATTTAACAACTTAGACTGAAATAATCAATCCCTTGGCGAACACAGACTACCATAACTCACACAAGATGGAATTGATTATCTGAGTAGTCCTATAACTAAGAAAATTCAACTGATAATTTTAAAACTTCAAAACAAAACAAAACTCTCCTGACTCAGATGGTTTCCCTGGAAAGTTCTGCCAAAAATTAGAAGAAGATTTAACACCGATTTTATACAATCTCTTCCAGAAAAAGAAGATGATGGAACATTTTTCAATTCATTTTATTTTTTTTTTCAATTCATACTATTAAGCTAGGATTACCCTAGTACCAAAATCAGACAAAGACAGAATACCTACACATGGGCACACACACACACAGACAGAAAACTACAGACCTGTATCTCTCGTAAATAGAGACACAAACATCCACAATTTATATTACCAAATAGAATTCAGAAATAGATAAATTGTATACTATAATCAAGTTGGCTGGTTCAATATGTTAAGAATAAACACAATCTACCATATAACAGATTTTTTAAAAAGAAAAACCATACTAATGATTGAATCATACTATTGCTACTAATCTATCAATAGATTCAGAAAAGCACCAAAAAATCAACACTCATGATAAAAAACATTCAAAAACATAAGAGTAGAGGAAAACTTTTTCAACTTGGTAAACATTATCTATAAAAATCTTATAGATAATTTTAAACTTAGTGGTGACAGACTAAACTCTTTCTTAGATCAGGAACAAAGCAAGGATATTCACTGTCACCACTCATTCTTATTCACCATAATATTATATAAGTTTTCATTTTTCTGGGACAAATGTATACAAGCACATACATATCTGAAAGTAATAAAAATATCTTTAAAAATAAATGAATGCTCATCTCAGATGACACCATTTATGGTAAGTCCTCCTAGACCTGCCTACTTTAGACAAGTGTGCTCAGTGTCTCTCTCAGTTACAGCTCGTGTCACTGTTATAGTTGTCTGTTTATTCTTCTTCCCACCTTCAGTCCTAATAGACTATGGTGCAAAGCCCAGCATGTTGACCTCATATAGAACTTTTATCATAAGAGTTGGCTAGGTGACAACACAAGCTGAAGTTTTTTAAAAAGGGAATTGTCATCAGACCCTCACTATCATGAACTTTTGTAGGGCAAACTCATCTCATTGACACTGACTTTAGAATCAGTTGATGAGGCTCTGAATCTTGATTTTCTTTCAATGTGGGTACCAATCTGGGAGTCTCTGCTCCATCATTTCTTTCTTCAGCCACTTCTGTTGAGAGTTGGAAGAAGCACACTGTACCTTCCAGATTCCCCATTTTTAAAGGTACTTCTTGCTCAGCGTTGTTCCTTTTACTAGAGTTACTTTCAGTTTCTCATAGCTTATCATCTCATTGACATCTGCACAAGTCTCCTCTAGGCTCGCTCATCTAATAGTCCAATTAACACAGTGCAGTGGGAAGTAGACTGGGTCCTTCCTTGCTTCACAGTCTGAATCCAAGGCTGACTATCAATTCCAATGCTTCCCATGAGTTCAATTCAATTATAAAAAGATACACTTTATGTGGCAACACAATGTCACTGAGTCCTATGAGGCTTATTTGTCTCTCATGCAAATAGAAACTCTGCAAACTCTCAGAATTTTATTTGGATTCTCTTCTTACTATACATGTTATCTCAGTGCATGAGAAAAAGGATTTATTTATAGCAATATCACTGGAAAGAAAGAGCATCCTTTAGCAACTGGGAGCTGTCTGCATCATGATTAGGCAGCGGGAGGTGGTAAAAGAATGGAGAATTAGTAATTATTAATAATTGTAGTAGAGTATACTAGGCTAACAGCAAGGGTTGGGGAGTCAGAAAGTCTAGTTTAGAATCAAGTTTTCAACATGTATTAGTAGGTAATCTTGGGCAAATTATTTAATCTTTTAGGGGCTTAGTTTTGCTCCTTGTGAAATGTGGATATTAACATCTACCTCAGAGGATTTCATGAGATTAAAAAACTCAAGATCCTGTCACACAGTAAATACTCACTAAATGGCCATAGTGATAATGACAGTCACTTGTTCTGAACTCAGCCTTATAGTAATCAGGCATTGCAGTAACATACCAGGATCCTTGGTACAAGGTATTGCATCCTCCTGAATAGCAAAGATTGGAGAATAGAATTCAATAGCCTAAGATCCACTGCTCATATATGATGAAGTGATTAAGAGTTAAGCCAAAGCCCAAAGGGCCATGTCACCCTTCCTCAAACTAAGTGCCATATTTTCAAATCAGAAAATGGACTTGAGTAGTGCCTTCACAGACCACTATGTAATTCATAAGATGATTAAAAACAAGGTACAGAGTCACTGGCCCTCACAACATAACCCCTACAGGTTATTTCAGCTTTGAGAACACAATGAAAATATGTTTGGGAAATAAAACAGAAGAAATTTCTGACAACTATAGTTGTCCCTCTGTATCTGTGGGTTCTGCATTTGCAGATTCAATTAACTGCGAATCAAAAAAATTTTTTCAATTCCAGAAAGTTTCAAAAAGCAAACCCTGAATTTGCTGTGAATCAGCAATTATCTATATACCAGAGTGGGTAGCCATTCCCCTCTCCAGGGTATCTTCCTGACCTAGGGATCAAACCTGGGTCACTTGCATTGCAGGCAGATTCTTTACCATCTGAGTCACTAGGGAAGCCCATTTATATAACACTTACATTGTATTTACAACTATTTTCATAGCATTTACATTGTATTAGGTATTATAAGTAATCTAGAGATGATGCGAAGTACAAGGGAGGATGCACATAAGTAGGTTATATACAAATTCTATTCCATTTTATATAAGGAACTTAGAGCACCCGTGGATTTTAGTATCTCAAGGGATCCCTCAAGGATACCAAGGGACAACTGTACAATAATTTCTTTTACTGGTAAAAAAAAAAAAAGGTAATCCCTATTATTCCCCAAAGCTCTAAGAAGTTTTTAGAGCTTTTATTTCCCAAAAATGAATTTTCACAAACTTGAAAAAAATATGCAGCAAGATTTATGAAAATCCTGAGGTGCCATATTTTATTTTCTAGCATATCAAAATCATCAAAGGAGCCAAAGAAGAAAAATCCTGCTCTGTCCCTGTAACCACTGTTTTCTTCCTAGAAAGGCAAACCCACCTCTTTTCTGTGCCATCAAAGAAATGGCTTGCCATATAAAAGCTAATAGCTTCCATTTATGCCACTCATCTTGATTTAATATTTCAGAGAACACAAGAGTGTGATATACTAAAGGGGACAATGAAGGTTTCGGTAGAAATATCCTGCGAAAGCTGTGGGTTATCATTAATACAAAAGATGAGAAAATAACATATATCTCATGAAAATGTGTGCTATGGCAACACTGGTGCACTGTGAGCCTTGGTCAGAGTTGGCTCGGGTACTAGGTGTGCTGAAGCTGCAAGAGCTCTGCTGGCTACACTGGTAATGGTGCCTAGCATCTCTAGGCTTCACTGTCCTGGGAGAATTAATCATTCAGATGAGTATTAATGGCGGAGGTAAGACGGGGTGTAGAGCAGGGGAGCTGGAAATTTCTGAGTTTGGGAAAGCAGAGAAGTTCCACAGAGACACATGGCCATCACCAGTGAGAAGAGAGGCTCTGGAAGAGGCGAGGGCCACAACTGAAAAGTGATGGATATTGCTGATAACTCATACTTCTTTCACATTTCTGCCCAGGGCCAGCCCTCTTGCCTCAAGTTGAGACAGCAGAAGAGCAAATCATGGTAGAGTCATGGTACCATGGTGTTTTAAAACAAATTCACATAATCTTTGACATTCTTCCAACAAATGGTAGAAACTAATTCCCCTTCCTTTGAATATGCGTATGTTTTATTGGCTGGCTTCTAGTAAAAAAAAACCAGTGAGGATGCAAGATTTCTGAGACTAGGTCGAAAAGGCAATGGAGTATCCACTTGGTATGTATATGTTCTCTTGTTCCCTCGCTCTCTCCTGATCCCTTCTCCCTCTCTTACTATGCCTCTGTCTCCTGAGTACTCTGAGCTAACATGTAGGAAGCCTGACAACTCTGATGCCACCAGACTGGAGAAAAGTGAAAGTGAAAGTCATTCAGTTGTGTCTGACTTTTTGCAACCCCATGGACTATACAGTCCATGGAATTCTCCAGGCCAGAATACTGGAGTGGGTAGAGTGTTCCCTTTCCCAGGAGATCTTTCCAACCCAGAGACTGAAGCCAGGTCTCCCACATTGCGGGCAGATTCTTTATCAGCTGAGCCACCAGGGAAGTCCACCATACTGGAGAGACCACTGGCAAATCCACATAAAGTGGGAGAGAGAGGCCTGTGAAGCCTTAGCTATAACAGCCCCCAGTTGTTTCTTTCCCACATCACTTACCAGAAATGTAAATATTCTGTTCCTCTTTGAGTCACCCTAGCTGACACCAAGCAAAGCAGAGATGAACTAACTCCACTAAGTCCTGCCCAAACTGCAAATTCATAAGCAAATTAAATTCTGTCATTGCTTTGAGCCACTAAGTTTTGGCATCATTTGCTAGGCAGCATTAAATAACTAGAACAAAAATCACAATGATAATAGGGAACATCTATTTTCAAAGGGTCCTTAGTTTTCAAGGTACAATATGGATACCCAGAGAGCTCTGTTTAGCAGAGTAGGGTGTGTCAAAATAAAACTTCTTAGGAGAAACTAGTGGTGAAGGTGTAATAAAAATTCTATAACATGATGATAATTAATACAATGTGCTTTGCTGTCCCCCATCCCCAGGGCCTTGCCAACAGCCATGTGAGGATCCAGGCTCAAGCCTTCTTGGCCTATGCAGACAGGTATGCAGGGACTCAGCCCCACTCACCAGCACACCAACAGCAGCCCCATGCACCCATGGGTCACACAGCCAACCACACAGGAAGGCTACACTGTCCTGCAATTGGCCTACCACCACCATATGAAGGCGTGGCTTCACAGCCAACCCAGCCAGGGCAAGCCCCACTTACCAGTGCACCCCTCAGTAGTCTGCCCTACCACAACAGAAGGCTACACACAGTCCAAATAGGGAGCATTCCTAGAGCATATAGCTCTGGTGATCAGAGGGAAGTGTGCTGCTGGGATCCATAGGATGTTTCCTATATAAGGTTACTTCTCCAAGACTGGAAAACCCAACTGACCCATCTAATACGTAGAAATAAACAGAATTCAGCAAAAATGTTCCAAATGAAGGAACAAGATAAAAACCTTAGAAGAAGAATCAAACAAAGTGGAGATAGCAATCTAACTGATAAAGAGTTCGAAGTAATGATCATAAGGATGCTCAACAAACTTGAGAGAAGAATGGGTGAACACAGTAAGAATTTGAATAAAGAGATAAGTGCTGGAGAGGGTGTGGAGAAAGGGGAACTCCCTTGTATTGTTGGTGGGAATATGAATTGATATAGCCACTATGGAGAACAGTATGGAGATTCCTTAAAAAACTAGGAATAAAACTATCATATGACCCAACAATCACACTACTGGGCATATACCCTGTAGACACCATAACTGAAAAAGATATGCATATCTCAATGTTAGGCTTCCCTGATAGCTCAGTTGGTAAAGAATCCGCCTGCAATGCAGGAGACCCCAGTTAGATTCCTGGGTTGGGAAGATCCACTGGAGAAGGGATAGGCTACCAACTCCAGTATTCTTGGGCTTCCCTTGTGGCTCAGCTGGTAAAGAATCCACCTGCAACGAGGGAGACCTGGGTTCAGTCCTTGGTTTGGGAAGATCCCCTGGAGAAGGGAAAGGCTACCCACTTCAGTATTCTGGCCTGGAGAATTCCATGAACTGTATAATCCATGGGGTCACAAAAAGTTGAATACAACTGAATGACTTTCACCCCAATGTTCACTGTAGCACTATTTACATCTTTCTTTTACTCCACTAACAGAAACTTAGAAAATTAATAGAGAATCTCTGATCCTTCTTATAGAATGGGTTAGTCCATCCTACCAAACTCTTTCTGGGTCTGGACTTGGTGTTAAGCACAGTGTATATTATAAATAATGTAGACCTTCCTACAAAACTTGAAGTTCACCATTAACCCTAGCATACAGCCTGTAGACCCAAGGGCTGCCTCAGGCCAAACAACTACCAGGGAGGAAGTGCAACCCCACCCACCAGCAGATAACTGTATTAAAGCTTTACTGAGTAAGGCCTTGCCCACCAGAGTAAGACCCAGTTTCTCCCGTGGCCAGTCCCTCCCATTAAAAAGCTTACACAAGCCTCTTAGCCTCAGCCATCAGAGGGCAGACAGAAGAAGCAAAAAGAAGCACAGGCTCAGAGAGCCTAAAACAAAAATCATGTTATAGAAAGTTAATCACCATGGAAAAGCAGAAAGTTATGTCCCAGATGAAGGGACAAGATAAAACCCCAGAAAAATAACTAAATGGAGATACACAACCTTCCAGAAAAAGAATTCAGAATAACGATAGTGAAGATGATACTGGATCATAGGAAAAGAATGGAGGTAAAGATTGAGAAGATGCAAGAAATGTTTACCAAAGACCTAGAAGAACTAAAGAACAAACAGAGATGAATAATGCACTAGAAGGAATCCATAGCAAAATTGCTGAGGCAACTATTAACAAACATAAAGGGAGAAATTTGCAGTAATACAGTAATAAAAGGGGACTTTAACAACCCCTCAAAAGCTTTTACACAGTGACAGAGACTATCAACAAAATGAAAACAGCCTCCTGAATGGGAGAAGATGATATATTGCAATTGATATATCTAATAAAGGGTTAATATACAAAATATACAAAGAATCCCTACAATGCAACATCAAAACAAACAATTTGATTTTAAAAAACAAGCAGAAGACCTGAACAGACTTTTTCCAAAAACGAAACAGCCAGCAGGCCCACGAAAAGATGCTCAACATTACTCACTAATCATCAAGAAAATGAAAAGCAAAACCACAACGAGATACTAACTCACACTTGTCAGAATGGCTATCATCAAAAGACAAAAGAATAACAAGTTTTGTTGACAGTGTGGAAAAAGGGAACTCTTGAGCACTGTTAGTGGGATTGCTAGTGGTACTCTAGAAAACAGTATAGATTTTCCTCAAAAAATTAAAAATAGAACTGTTATGTGACCAGCAATGTCACTTCTAGGTATTTACCTGAATAAAAAAAAATACTAATAAAAAAAGTAATATGCACACCAATATTCACTGAAATATTATTTATAATAGCCAATATATAGAAGCAACTTAAGTGTCCATTGATTGATGAATGTATAAAGAAGATATGATACATATATATATAATCATAATGGATTAGACATATAAGAGAGAAATCTTGCCATATGTAATAACATGGATAGATTTAAAAAGTATTATACTAAGTGAAATAAGTCAGANAAAAGCAAACCCTGAATTTGCTGTGAATCAGCAATTATCTATATACCAGAGTGGGTAGCCATTCCCCTCTCCAGGGTATCTTCCTGACCTAGGGATCAAACCTGGGTCACTTGCATTGCAGGCAGATTCTTTACCATCTGAGTCACTAGGGAAGCCCATTTATATAACACTTACATTGTATTTACAACTATTTTCATAGCATTTACATTGTATTAGGTATTATAAGTAATCTAGAGATGATGCGAAGTACAAGGGAGGATGCACATAAGTAGGTTATATACAAATTCTATTCCATTTTATATAAGGAACTTAGAGCACCCGTGGATTTTAGTATCTCAAGGGATCCCTCAAGGATACCAAGGGACAACTGTACAATAATTTCTTTTACTGGTAAAAAAAAAAAAAGGTAATCCCTATTATTCCCCAAAGCTCTAAGAAGTTTTTAGAGCTTTTATTTCCCAAAAATGAATTTTCACAAACTTGAAAAAAATATGCAGCAAGATTTATGAAAATCCTGAGGTGCCATATTTTATTTTCTAGCATATCAAAATCATCAAAGGAGCCAAAGAAGAAAAATCCTGCTCTGTCCCTGTAACCACTGTTTTCTTCCTAGAAAGGCAAACCCACCTCTTTTCTGTGCCATCAAAGAAATGGCTTGCCATATAAAAGCTAATAGCTTCCATTTATGCCACTCATCTTGATTTAATATTTCAGAGAACACAAGAGTGTGATATACTAAAGGGGACAATGAAGGTTTCGGTAGAAATATCCTGCGAAAGCTGTGGGTTATCATTAATACAAAAGATGAGAAAATAACATATATCTCATGAAAATGTGTGCTATGGCAACACTGGTGCACTGTGAGCCTTGGTCAGAGTTGGCTCGGGTACTAGGTGTGCTGAAGCTGCAAGAGCTCTGCTGGCTACACTGGTAATGGTGCCTAGCATCTCTAGGCTTCACTGTCCTGGGAGAATTAATCATTCAGATGAGTATTAATGGCGGAGGTAAGACGGGGTGTAGAGCAGGGGAGCTGGAAATTTCTGAGTTTGGGAAAGCAGAGAAGTTCCACAGAGACACATGGCCATCACCAGTGAGAAGAGAGGCTCTGGAAGAGGCGAGGGCCACAACTGAAAAGTGATGGATATTGCTGATAACTCATACTTCTTTCACATTTCTGCCCAGGGCCAGCCCTCTTGCCTCAAGTTGAGACAGCAGAAGAGCAAATCATGGTAGAGTCATGGTACCATGGTGTTTTAAAACAAATTCACATAATCTTTGACATTCTTCCAACAAATGGTAGAAACTAATTCCCCTTCCTTTGAATATGCGTATGTTTTATTGGCTGGCTTCTAGTAAAAAAAAACCAGTGAGGATGCAAGATTTCTGAGACTAGGTCGAAAAGGCAATGGAGTATCCACTTGGTATGTATATGTTCTCTTGTTCCCTCGCTCTCTCCTGATCCCTTCTCCCTCTCTTACTATGCCTCTGTCTCCTGAGTACTCTGAGCTAACATGTAGGAAGCCTGACAACTCTGATGCCACCAGACTGGAGAAAAGTGAAAGTGAAAGTCATTCAGTTGTGTCTGACTTTTTGCAACCCCATGGACTATACAGTCCATGGAATTCTCCAGGCCAGAATACTGGAGTGGGTAGAGTGTTCCCTTTCCCAGGAGATCTTTCCAACCCAGAGACTGAAGCCAGGTCTCCCACATTGCGGGCAGATTCTTTATCAGCTGAGCCACCAGGGAAGTCCACCATACTGGAGAGACCACTGGCAAATCCACATAAAGTGGGAGAGAGAGGCCTGTGAAGCCTTAGCTATAACAGCCCCCAGTTGTTTCTTTCCCACATCACTTACCAGAAATGTAAATATTCTGTTCCTCTTTGAGTCACCCTAGCTGACACCAAGCAAAGCAGAGATGAACTAACTCCACTAAGTCCTGCCCAAACTGCAAATTCATAAGCAAATTAAATTCTGTCATTGCTTTGAGCCACTAAGTTTTGGCATCATTTGCTAGGCAGCATTAAATAACTAGAACAAAAATCACAATGATAATAGGGAACATCTATTTTCAAAGGGTCCTTAGTTTTCAAGGTACAATATGGATACCCAGAGAGCTCTGTTTAGCAGAGTAGGGTGTGTCAAAATAAAACTTCTTAGGAGAAACTAGTGGTGAAGGTGTAATAAAAATTCTATAACATGATGATAATTAATACAATGTGCTTTGCTGTCCCCCATCCCCAGGGCCTTGCCAACAGCCATGTGAGGATCCAGGCTCAAGCCTTCTTGGCCTATGCAGACAGGTATGCAGGGACTCAGCCCCACTCACCAGCACACCAACAGCAGCCCCATGCACCCATGGGTCACACAGCCAACCACACAGGAAGGCTACACTGTCCTGCAATTGGCCTACCACCACCATATGAAGGCGTGGCTTCACAGCCAACCCAGCCAGGGCAAGCCCCACTTACCAGTGCACCCCTCAGTAGTCTGCCCTACCACAACAGAAGGCTACACACAGTCCAAATAGGGAGCATTCCTAGAGCATATAGCTCTGGTGATCAGAGGGAAGTGTGCTGCTGGGATCCATAGGATGTTTCCTATATAAGGTTACTTCTCCAAGACTGGAAAACCCAACTGACCCATCTAATACGTAGAAATAAACAGAATTCAGCAAAAATGTTCCAAATGAAGGAACAAGATAAAAACCTTAGAAGAAGAATCAAACAAAGTGGAGATAGCAATCTAACTGATAAAGAGTTCGAAGTAATGATCATAAGGATGCTCAACAAACTTGAGAGAAGAATGGGTGAACACAGTAAGAATTTGAATAAAGAGATAAGTGCTGGAGAGGGTGTGGAGAAAGGGGAACTCCCTTGTATTGTTGGTGGGAATATGAATTGATATAGCCACTATGGAGAACAGTATGGAGATTCCTTAAAAAACTAGGAATAAAACTATCATATGACCCAACAATCACACTACTGGGCATATACCCTGTAGACACCATAACTGAAAAAGATATGCATATCCCAATGTTAGGCTTCCCTGATAGCTCAGTTGGTAAAGAATCCGCCTGCAATGCAGGAGACCCCAGTTAGATTCCTGGGTTGGGAAGATCCACTGGAGAAGGGATAGGCTACCAACTCCAGTATTCTTGGGCTTCCCTTGTGGCTCAGCTGGTAAAGAATCCACCTGCAACGAGGGAGACCTGGGTTCAGTCCTTGGTTTGGGAAGATCCCCTGGAGAAGGGAAAGGCTACCCACTTCAGTATTCTGGCCTGGAGAATTCCATGAACTGTATAATCCATGGGGTCACAAAAAGTTGAATACAACTGAATGACTTTCACCCCAATGTTCACTGTAGCACTATTTACATCTTTCTTTTACTCCACTAACAGAAACTTAGAAAATTAATAGAGAATCTCTGATCCTTCTTATAGAATGGGTTAGTCCATCCTACCAAACTCTTTCTGGGTCTGGACTTGGTGTTAAGCACAGTGTATATTATAAATAATGTAGACCTTCCTACAAAACTTGAAGTTCACCATTAACCCTAGCATACAGCCTGTAGACCCAAGGGCTGCCTCAGGCCAAACAACTACCAGGGAGGAAGTGCAACCCCACCCACCAGCAGATAACTGTATTAAAGCTTTACTGAGTAAGGCCTTGCCCACCAGAGTAAGACCCAGTTTCTCCCGTGGCCAGTCCCTCCCATTAAAAAGCTTACACAAGCCTCTTAGCCTCAGCCATCAGAGGGCAGACAGAAGAAGCAAAAAGAAGCACAGGCTCAGAGAGCCTAAAACAAAAATCATGTTATAGAAAGTTAATCACCATGGAAAAGCAGAAAGTTATGTCCCAGATGAAGGGACAAGATAAAACCCCAGAAAAATAACTAAATGGAGATACACAACCTTCCAGAAAAAGAATTCAGAATAACGATAGTGAAGATGATACTGGATCATAGGAAAAGAATGGAGGTAAAGATTGAGAAGATGCAAGAAATGTTTACCAAAGACCTAGAAGAACTAAAGAACAAACAGAGATGAATAATGCACTAGAAGGAATCCATAGCAAAATTGCTGAGGCAACTATTAACAAACATAAAGGGAGAAATTTGCAGTAATACAGTAATAAAAGGGGACTTTAACAACCCCTCAAAAGCTTTTACACAGTGACAGAGACTATCAACAAAATGAAAACAGCCTCCTGAATGGGAGAAGATGATATATTGCAATTGATATATCTAATAAAGGGTTAATATACAAAATATACAAAGAATCCCTACAATGCAACATCAAAACAAACAATTTGATTTTAAAAAACAAGCAGAAGACCTGAACAGACTTTTTCCAAAAACGAAACAGCCAGCAGGCCCACGAAAAGATGCTCAACATTACTCACTAATCATCAAGAAAATGAAAAGCAAAACCACAACGAGATACTAACTCACACTTGTCAGAATGGCTATCATCAAAAGACAAAAGAATAACAAGTTTTGTTGACAGTGTGGAAAAAGGGAACTCTTGAGCACTGTTAGTGGGATTGCTAGTGGTACTCTAGAAAACAGTATAGATTTTCCTCAAAAAATTAAAAATAGAACTGTTATGTGACCAGCAATGTCACTTCTAGGTATTTACCTGAATAAAAAAAAATACTAATAAAAAAAGTAATATGCACACCAATATTCACTGAAATATTATTTATAATAGCCAATATATAGAAGCAACTTAAGTGTCCATTGATTGATGAATGTATAAAGAAGATATGATACATATATATATAATCATAATGGATTAGACATATAAGAGAGAAATCTTGCCATATGTAATAACATGGATAGATTTAAAAAGTATTATACTAAGTGAAATAAGTCAGAGAGGGAAAGACAAATACCATATGATCTTGCTTGTATGGGGAATCTAAAAATAAACAAAACAAAATGAATACCAGTTCATATTGCTCATATACAGAGAGCAAATGGATGGTTGCAAGAGGCGAGGGGTATGTGTGGTACAGCTGAAATAGGTGAATGAGATTAACAGGTACAAACATCTGGTTTAAAATAAAAGTCACAAGGACATAAGATGTAGCATAAGGAACATGGTCAATAGTATTGCAATAACTTTGTGTAGGGACAGATGGTTACTAGACTTATTGCTGTGACCATTTCATAATATATGCACATGTCAAATCACTATGCTAACCCGATACTGTATGTCAACTATATTTCAATTAAAAATGAGGATGGTTTTGGACTCAGGATAGTCTAAATATGAATCTTAAAACTAGTATTTACTAAGTCTGTGATCCTAGTCAAATTACTTCACTTATCTGATTTAAATTTGCCCATTTGGAAGACCGTGATAATACTATCACTATGACAAGATTGTAATAATTCATATAGCTGTTGGAAAAGTAAGTGAGCTGATAGTAAATGCTTAATGGTGATTATTATTATCATTAATTAATGATGACCATTATTATTGTTATGTTTTCAGTTTTCCCATTGTTGCATTCTACCATAACTAGCAGTGGAGAAATACTAATGTTTCAGCTTATGTCAGTTACCAAAGCATTCTTCCATACAGACAATTTGCCAATTAATTAAGAATTTCTCAGTGTATCCTTTACATTCCCAGCATTGTGCTAAACCTGTGGCAGCTATAGAGGGATGGAGACTATCATCCTGGGAAATCAACAATCTAAACATCCCAAACTGGGATGACATGTTGAACAAGTATCTTCAACTTCCCAGGCATGTGATGAAATTCTGATCTCCAAGTCTTTCTGTGAAAGGCTATGGTGCTATGGAAAAGGCTTTTTCACTATCTCTGGCTGCTATAAAAGAGTTCTGCATGTTATACACATCATGAGTATATAGCAGTCAACAGTCCTCTGTCCATGGAATTCTCCAGGCAAGAACACTGGAATGGGTAGTCATTCCCTTCTCCAGGAAATTTCCTGACCCAGGGATGGAACCTGGGTCTCCTGCATTGCAAGCAGATTCTTTACCATCTGAGCCTCCAGGGAAGCCCCTCCACGTTCACTGGCTGCTACAAAGAGTTCTGAATGTTATACATATCATGAATATTTATCAATCAATGCATTATATTGGGATGGCCAAAAAGTTCATTCAGGTTCTCCTATACCATCTTCCAGAAAAACCCAGATGAACATTTTGGCCAATCAGGCAAGAGTACTGGAGTGGGGTGCCACTGCCTTCTCCATCTAATACATTAACTCTTCTCTATTTTCTAATATCTAATATTAATATCATATAATGAGTGTTTCTGAAACTATCTTCCTTTTAAAGTAATTTTAATTGTTTAGCTACTATATACTAAAAAGTGCTTTCCATGTAATATTTAGAAACAGCTCAACATACAGCTCAACCAAATTTGTTGAGTGCCTTATTAGGACATAGGTACAATCTAATGAAAACTATTAAACTGAAATTAAACCTAGTAGAACATCCTAGGATCTGAAGAAGATATAAAATAATTCCTTGGTAATGAATGAAGTTTGATGACTAATTTTCCTATTTTAAGAGCTATTAATAACTTTTCAAAGAATGATTAGAAACAGTTCACATTAACTAATGACTACAGCATTTTAAATGCATGTATTCTAAAACAGTTCAGAGAGCAGTCTTTGATATAATGTCTCATAGCTCTCCATAGAGGCATTTACACTTCTCTGAAAGAAATGCAGAGTTTTAATTGAAGCCCTGGGTGATTATTCAAGTCAAAGTAAGCCAAAAGTTATAAATTTGCCTAGCTTATTAAAATTCTATCTTTCTAGTATTTTCCACAGTAATAAATACTAATATCTGACGTTTATGAGCATTGGTGAAAGTGAAAGCCGCTCAGTTGTGTCCAACTCTTTGTGACCCATGGACTCGTCCATGGAATTCTTCAGGCCAGAATACTGGAGTGGGTAGCCCTTCCCTTCTCCAGGGGATCTTTCCAATCCAGGGATCAAACCCAGGTCTCCCACATTACAGGCGGATTCTTTACCAACTGAGCTATCAGGGAAGACCAAGCAACCTAAAAAGAAACACAAAATACTGGGGTATGACTGAGGCATTTAAAAATTTTTACTATAACTTTTTCATAACTAAGAGAAGGCTTTTTCCTTAAGGCAAAGTCCATTTTTTTTTTTTTAATCCCTGAGTCAGACTATCAATCCTCTTTATAGTTCCAAATAACTCTGTCCTCTTTTGCTATTAGACATATTCCTCTCCAACTTCCCAATATCCCTCTGAAACTGGTGCGCAATAATCAAACTACATGGTAAGCTTACAGGGGTCTAACCAGAGGTGAGTAGCTGGAAAGATCACTATATATGATTCTATGAATTGTGCCCTGAAACTTGGAAGTCTGTTCTCATGTAGCACTCTCAATAAGTCTTATCTTTAAAGGAGTTGGAGAATGTTATGAAAAACTATGCAAGCTATAACTTTTCATAGGTCAGAAATACCCAGAAGCTTTGGTTTTTAATGTAACTTCCTTAGATAAAAACCAGTTTTCCTTTTCCAATCCGGGAAGTGAATGTCTGTAATACAACATAAATTACACAGTTTCTGATTTTACTGTCTAGACACCATCAGCCCCCTTAACACTACCTTCTCTGTCAAAAGTCTGGGCAGGGCCCAAAAACAACTGATGTCCAACTAAGCTTGGAAATATATATTCCTTCCAACTAAAGCTGGCAGGACTCTTGTGAGCATATTTGAAGCCGACAAAAAGCAGAATTGGAAAATGAAGAATGGTTAAAAAGGTGGAGGGGAGGTGGCGAATACAAAACCCTTTCACAAATTAACAAGGCTCAGTGGCATCAACTTGAATGGTTTGTCCCCACCTTAACTTCCAAATAAGGTAGTGTATCAGCCTTGCAGATAAATGCAGATATTTTTATAGCCTCATCATCCTTAGAGGCTCCACTGTCTGACAGATACAGATAATAAGAGAATTAAGTACGTGCTCAAGAGGACAGCAACAGTCACCTGGGTTTTTACAGCTCCTCTTCTCTGAGCTCAGAGTAATCCTTCAGCACAAGATGAGAGTACAGAGAAAAGAGACAAGCAATCAGTGGCTTGTTAAGGATGGAGGGTTACAGAACCATATGAAGACTGGAGATTCACTACCTTTGTCAGATCACTCAACTGTTTTCCTCTGAGCCAGCTGAGGAAATGCTACATTAACCTAATAACAGCAGTAGAAATAAAAGTAACGGCAGCTTTCATTCTTTGAGTGACTACTGTATGCGAGGCATTAGGTGTTTCCTGTTTATTATTCTCATAACAGCACGCTTTCAATTCTATGCTACGTTTGCTGCAGAGCCACAGAAGAAAGATCTATCTTGGAGCATGCACATCTAAGGAAGATTATTTAATGAATCTCCAAAACAGTGATTTTGAGGAAATCTTACTTATATATTGCACTTTAACATTACAAAGACTTTCCACATTTGTTTTTCATCTTCACAAAAGCCTTGAGTAGCAAGAACCCTTTTTTCTATTTTGCATAGGAGGAAACCATAGCTCAGGGAGACTGTGACCAGATCTGTGACTTGAACAGAAGTGTCCTGACTCCAACTTCCTGCTTCACCAAAATTGCCCCCTACAAGAGTGGGCCCTGATAATATTGTGAATGCTAAACTATATTACACACAGTTGACTCCATTCAATTAACATTCACTAGTTCCAGAAAAACATCTATTTCTGCTTTATTGACTATGCCAAAGACTTTGACTGTGTGGATCACAATAAACTGTGGAAAATTCTGAAAGAGATGGGAATACCAGACCNATGCAACGGAAGAACTGTGCCCAAGACCAAATATTGAGTAAGACTGACATAGGTTGCTTTTGCAGGCCAGATCATAGGACAACAAATTAGGAGGGATGGTTAATGTTAGAAGCAAATAATGATACATAACAAATAAAGAGGTCCTTCTCTTTTCCCTAAAGGTTATGTGCTCAATGAAAATGACACGTTCTGTTTTAAAGCCAGATGAATTTATCCCAACAGTTAAATGTCATCTGCAACTCTGACCATTTGCTAGAATGGTAAACTAAAATATTTCAGCCCAATAAAAAATATCTGCAACATGCTTATGTTTGCTTTCTGGAGCATCTCTAATTGGGGCTGGTTAGAAGCTGAAATACTCCTGGTGAGCTGTACTGCCCGGGAGATTGCTCATGAACTTTTCTACTGGAGTGCTTTCGGGAAGACGGGAGCTAAATGTCAGCCTGACTCAACAGTTCATCTCCACCCCAGGTTCACCTTTAACCTACTCTTTGGCAACATCCACTTCAAAGACATCAAGGTGGAATTCCCATCTTCTAAGGCCCAATATCCCAAATCCTCTCTTTCATGCTCTTGCGTCCCTTACTGTAACCCCAACTCCCTCTCTCTTCCTCCTCCTCAAACCTCCATCACCACCCCTAACCATCTGGACAGGCAGCACATTTCTAGGTGGAAACTGAGGATCTCATTTCTAGCCAGTATTTCCCCCATTCTTCTTGTCTTTTCCCATTTGCCCATTTTCTTCTCAGAATCCATTCTCTTGTAGGTTTTTATGCCAATTTTTATCTGTGGGCAGGAGAGAAGCATTCTCACTGAATGGACGTAGTAGGGGGCCAGCTTCAACAGAAGAGGAAAGAAAGTCATCATCATAGGATTTCAAAACTCAAACAGAAAAAAGGCCAAGATGGTGGTGTTGCCCAGAATATTTTTTTCCCCTCAACAGTTCAGTGTTCAGATTCACCTCTTAGCAGGAGGAAACTAGCTCTACACGAGACACCATCACTGCCCATCTATATGCAGGACTCTGCCTTGTCCACAGACTCTGCTGCTTTGTAGAAACCTACTCTGGCCTTTGACCCTGAAGCACAGCTGACAGAACCAACATTAGGCACCCGACAGAAACTCAGTCTATCCTTCGGCTGGAGAAGGAACTGGCAACCCACTCTAGTATTCTTGCCTGGAGAATCCAATGGAGAAAGAAGTCCGGCAGGCTATAGTCATGGGGTCGCAAAGAATCGGATGTAACTGAGCATCCCTAGGCTAGCCAACCACCTATGACCTGGCTGCCTGGCTCACAAAATTAGTATGAGAATCCCCATGTGGGAATTTAAAATTGAGAAACTGCTCAGTCCGATGGATATGAGGTAAACGCTGAACCACAGGGAAATGAAGTTGTGAGAAAATAACAGAATGAAGTAGATCCACAGAGACAAGAGTGAGCTTGAGGGAAAAGAGTGACTCCCTGTTCTGAGTGATTTTGCAGTTTCAATTTGAGTTAAGTACAACACACCGATTTTCCTCCTCCTGTTTCTTGCAGTAGCCATGGATAGGTCTCTGTTTTTTGCAAAAGCCCTAAAACAACCTGAATACAATGCAGAAATCATTGACCCAGTAACTGATTGCTAGTTTTAGCCTGGAGACAGATTTGATAACTCCCCATCAAGTTCTAAAACTTGCCAAAGATTCAAATTGAGTTAGCAGAAACGGTAAGATTAGTCAGTCTGAATTATGCAAAATGTTAACCAAAAGTTACAGTGGCCTTTACTCTCTGAATTTCCTCATCCACAGGCTAATCCTCAATGAAAACACAGGAAAGATCTCTCCTCTGTGAAACTATCCTCTTCCTTCACATTCAATTATCCAAACAAGTCAGCTGTGCCTCTGTGTTCATCACTTATTCTGATTAACCCAAGAAAGCCATGGAGGCCTTGTATAGGGCTGTGCGTTTAACAGTAAATATCAGCCAATTAAGATCAGGAGTCGGCATCTTCATTTCTGGTGAGAACATCAAGGCCTATTAGTTTCAAGTTGTGATTCTGGATCACCAGTCAACATTCATGTTTTTATCACTGTTAATTCTGTTCTTTAACTCTCTCAATCACTTCTGTTCTAAAAGAAAAAGAATGGCAGGAACTTTTAAGACTGCANTTTCTGGTGAGAACATCAAGGCCTATTAGTTTCAAGTTGTGATTCTGGATCACCAGTCAACATTCATGTTTTTATCACTGTTAATTCTGTTCTTTAACTCTCTCAATCACTTCTGTTCTAAAAGAAAAAGAATGGCAGGAACTTTTAAGACTGCAAGATCCTGAGAAGCTGGTTTATTTTCTACAAAGATTTCCTTCCCTTCTTCCCATCACCCCATCTTTGTTTACAAGTAAATGCCTCTCTATTGCTTTCCTTCAGCACAAATATTCACATGAAAAACATCTACATAAGTAAGTGAGTGGTGTCAGAATCTGAAGAAATGTGCTGTGTATCAATAGCAGCTTTAAGTTCCTGCTATCGTTCAGGACACTCCAGTGACTCAAATGACCTTTCTGTTCAAGGATTTGCATCACTTCCTTTGTTCTAGCTTTGCACTATATGGAATTACAATAATGTGAGTAATTTTTCTCTCCAAAAAAGAAACACTACAAAACACAGGAAATCTATCAAAACATTTTTGACAGTTGAGAAAATCACATTTTAATCTGCTCAATGAAATACAGTAACATTACTTTTCTACCAGAAAATGCCTGTTAACTAAATTGCACTAAAGCTACTTGAGCGATAATTCAAAGAATAAATTTACTTATTAAACTGAGCCAGAAAAGCGGCATTCAATTGATAACTAATTACTATAGGAGATGAGGAGGGAAAAGAAAAATTAAATAGATGCTAACTTAGGGAAGTTATCTTACTCCAAAATTCTTCATGAATGCTTAGTCACTTCAGGTGTGTCTGACTCTGCGACCCTATGAATTGTAGCCCACCAGGCTCTTCTGTCCATGGGATTCTCCGGGCAAGAATACTGGAGGGTTGCCATGCCCTCCTCCAGGGGATATTTCTAACCCAGTAATCGAATCTGTGTCTCTTATGTATCCTGCGTTGGCAGGTGGTTCTTTACCAATAGCGCCACCTGGAAAGCCCAAACTTCTTAAAAGGCACCTAAATACTTTAAGACATACAAGCATGTATTGGATCTGATGTCCAGTCCGCAAAATGGTCCACCAGGGCAAGACCAGTGACCAGGGATAGTTTCAATTCCAGGCGGAAGGAAGAAGAATCTTAGTGGGACTAGAGGCTCCAGCAAAAAGGATCAGGTTGATGGGTTCACCCCAGCATAAGGCAGGCTGATGTTTGCCTTGAAGGCTGGAACAACATGGTACCTAAGGTCTTGGCATGTTTCAAGGATTCTCTCACACAAGAGCTAGAGTTCAGTCTTGCAGTCTTTAGTGGGGGATCCAGGCAGAAAATCAGAAAAAGAGGTCAAGATATAAACCAGTTAATGAAACCAGGGCACAACCTCAGCATATGAAATAAGCAAGGTCATGACAAGAAGGCCAACAGCAGAAATGATGAGGCTGACCCACTAACCTACTGACCAAAGGGTCCTTAAATCTCCTCTGCTAATAGCCAGACTGCTCCAAGAGCTTGGAATAGGACCAAGATAGCTGGTGAGAATGATAGACTTAAATTTCTGACTCACAATAAATACATGATAAACCATATTATGGCTGTTGTTTATTGTGAAATGATTAACTGAGAGAAGGTGGCTCACACTGGCAGGAGTCTATGAACCTGAAAATTAGACCTGTCATATGGAGAGATATGTTTGGTTATGAAAGTTCAGGCAGGTGAGTGGAATTTCTGGAAAGATGGTGGCAGGAACCAGTGGGAGATAAGATTGAGAGGTATGAGGATGTGTAATGGGGTAGAGATAGACAGACCACAGGGTCCACAAGTCAGAACTGGTCAGAGGCAGGTCCCTAGGGGGCTGGATTACAGGGGCAGGACTCTAGTCCTCTACAGAGGGGAGAGGGGATATCCAGAAGAATAAAATCAAGAGCTGTACAAACAGGAGCATTGGCATGGGTAGCAGTGGTCCCAAGAGCAAGACTGAAGAGGGAGGGAGGGTAAGGAGCCAAGAGTTTATTCAAGCCATCACAAAAGTTCAGCATCTTAGTTATGGGGTTAAGGGATGCTGAGACCCAAAGCCAAGCATGTCATCCTACCTCCCTCCTCTAAAATACAGGGAGAACAATGTCTGGGCATAATTCTATGTGTATCCCTGCTCCCTCAATCAAAACATAAATGCTTAGGAATTCACCAAGTTGCAGTTCACTTGTACTGAAGCTTGTATTATTGTATTGTTGACCTGGGGTCTGTGTTACCAACTGAGACACACAGAGTTAGGGTAACAACTATTTCCAGAATAGTGATAATCTGTGTCCCTATCTTTCACATATTTTTCACATATTTTCCCTTCGAATCAGCTCTGGGAGGACTGAACAAGTCTGTGGGTGAAGAGATGGAATTAACCCTTGTTTGTTATTCCAAAGAGCCAGGGGGGTTCCTTCCTTGAGCTGGGCCATTCCCAGGATCCCTGTTCAGACTCTTACTAAACATGCCTCTTGCACATACAAGTTAAGGGCAAAGTTCTCCAAGGGCTGCTTAATTATTTGTTGAGGAACTCTGCCAGCAAATATCAAGCCCAGACTAAATGCGTGGCTGGAGACACTGGCCAGCTCATCTGTGATTCTGCTAGGTGGGGAAAGTTTTGGGGCTATTCTCATAGATGAAGGATAGAGGGATGGGCAGCTGCTGAGTTAAAACTTTTCTTCAGAAAGGAAGCCTTTGTCTCTCATTCTTCTTGATGTCCTCACTAATGGATGGGGTACCAGCCTCGGGTAGCATCAAACCTGTGGCTGTGCTAGTCATATCAACAGAGTCTCACTAAGTTATGCCTCTTTGTGACCCCATGGACTATAGCACACCAGGCCTATCTGTCCCTCACCATCTCCTGGAGTTTGCCCAAGTTCATGTCCACCGAATCAGTGATGCTACGCAACCATCTCATCCTCTGCTGCCCTCTTCTCCTTTTTGCCTTCGACCTTTCCCAGCATCAGGGTCTTTTCCAATGAGTTGTCAGCTCTTCGCATCAGATAGCCAAAATATTAGAGCTTCAGCTTCAGCATGAGTCCTTCCAGTGAGTATTCAGGGTTGATTTTCTTTAGGATTGACTGGCTTGATCTCCTTGCTGTCCAAGAGACTCTGTAGAGTCTTCTCCAGCATCACAATTTGAAAGCATTAATTCTTCAGTGTTCAGCCTTTTTTATGATCTGGCTCTCATATCCATACATGACTACTGGAAAAACCATAGCTTTGACTATATGGACCTTTGTCAGCAAAGAGATGTCTCTGCTTTTTAATATGCTGTCTAGGTTTGTCACAGCCTTCCTTCCAAGAAGTAAGCGTCTTCTAATATGGGGCAAAAAGCCAGATACACCCCATGCCACTACTGTAGATTCTGCTGTCTCAGGCAGACTGGGATCCAGAGAGTTGGCCCTAAGGCTTCTGCAGAGGACTATGGGACCAGGGATCCATCTCCAGGTCAGGCAGGCTATGACCCCAGGTTCTGAAGTTGGAGTTTAGAGGTAGCCACTACATAATACCTACAGCCATGATCCTTTCAGAGTGTTTTCACTCCTTTCATTTAAACTTCAGCACAACAGAAGGTGGCTGACAGCAGCGTAACCCCAGTTTACAGGGAGGAATCCTGCATCCACAGCAGTTGTCCTCTTGCCTCCAGCTATACAGCTTTTAAGCAGAGGGGTTTGAAGACTTCTAGTCTAGGTCCTGCTTAATATCCACCTACCACTTTACTGCCTGGGGAAGGGTCTCTGGTAATACCATATTTGGCCAGTTATTTATCATTTGATCAACAAACATTTATTTCCTACCATTTAATAAGAGATATTCTAAGAAATAATGTTCAGGCCCTTTTCAGCTGAGGTCTCCTATGAACTTTTTACAACCTTATGAGGAAAGTCATCCTTTACCTTTGCACCTGTTTCCCGTTTTCAGAAAACATTTTAATTTAAAATTAATTTTTTATTATCTTGATTGCAGTATAGTTGATTTACAATGTTTCACGTGTACAGCAAAGTGATTCAGTTATAAGTATATATACATATATATATATATGCACACATATATAAGTTCTTTTTCAGATTCTTTTCCATTATAGGCTATTACAAGATATTGAATATAGTTTCCTGTGCTATACAGTAGGTGCTTACCACTGCTTATAGGTACACATATATTTGTGATTATTTATTTTATGTTTTTCTCCCCAGTTAGACTGCAGGTTCCATCAGGGTAGGTTTCATATTTGTTCACTTTATCTGTTTTATATATAGCAGGCACTTAATAGTAATTGCTTGTTGAACAAACAGAAGCCATGTTACACTTTACAGATGACAAACTATACCCAAACTATATATACTTTACTTATATATATAACTATATATCTATATATAACTATACTTATGTGCCCAAGTTTACCTTGCTAACGAGGAGTAGATCTTTAAGTTGCCTGGGGCTTTCTAAGGGTAGCCTCTTCTTATCAAGGCCTCTCCCAAAGGGTTGTCAGAGCATCGCGGTCACAGTGACATAGATCAAATCTATTCAGTCAGAGACATCGTCAAGAATAAGCTAGTCCTCTCTAGTTCCTAATAATAATGTCACTACTACCATTCCCTGATAGCTCAGTTGGTAAAGAATCCACCTGCAACGCAGGGGACCCTGGTTTGATTCCTGGGTTGGGAAGATCCTCTGGAGAAGGGATAGGCCACCCACTCCAGTATTCTTGGGCTTCCCTAGTGGCTCAGCTGGTAAAATATCTACCTGCAGTGCGGGAGACCTGTGTTCAATCCCTGGGTTGGGAAGATCACCTGGAAAAGGGAAAGGCTACCCACTCCAGTATTCTGGCCTGGAGAATTCCAAGGTGGTTGCAAAGAGTCAGACAGGACTGAGCGACTTTCACTTTCACTACCATTATGTACACTCTATCCCTCATCATAACAATGTTACCAGTGGAATCACATGTGTCAGGGCCATCAGAATGTTCAGCACACTTCAATCTTCAACAACCTTGGGCAGCAGCAAAAAGATATTTTACCGGAAACTGAAACTTGTGAATTACCCAAGATGACATAACTGCAAAGAGGAACCAAAACTCAACTCCAGGTGGAATTTCATCTTGCAACATAACAGTTTTAAAAGTTCTTAAAAATGGAAAAGATATTAAATGTATAAAGATGTTAGAAATTTGAATTCAGGAACTTCCCTGGCAGTCCAGTGGCTAAGACTTCATCTTCCAATGGAGGGGATGTGGGTTTGATCCCTGGTTGGGAAGCTAAGATCTCACATGCCTCAATGCAAAAATAAAAACATATAATAGAAGGGATATTGCAAATAAGTTGAAAAAGGTTTTAAAAACAGTCTATTGCCATGGGTTTCCCAAGTGGTTCAGTGGAAGAATCCACCTGCCAATGCAGTAGACACGGATTCAGTCCCTGATCTGGGAGGATCTCACATGCTTCGGAGCAACAAAGCCCACATACCACAACTGTTGAGCCTGTGCTCTAGAGCCTGTGAGCCACAGTTACTGAAACTCTCCTGTCCTAGAGCCCCATGCTCCACAGCAAGAGAAGCCACTGCGATGAGAAGCCCATGTACCACAACTAGGGAGTAACCCCCGTGTGCCATAACTAAGAAAAGCCCCAGCAGCAACGAAGACCCAACAGCCAAAACCAAAAATAAATAAATAAAAATGTAAAAAAAATGACAATGCTATGAAAAGGAAAAATAAAGAGATGGGACTGCTTTAAAAGAAAAAAAAAGGAAAGGTCCATATCCAAAAAAAAAAAAAAAAAGGAAAAGTGAATTCA
>SJYA01000459.1:1277303-1299029 GCA_006410615.1 Neotragus moschatus
GAAAAAAAAAAAAAAAAAAAGAAAAAGCCAAAATCAAAAAAAAAAAAAAAAAAAAGGAAATGTGAATTCAAATCTAAACACCCATATGCAACCAGTTCAAATGGTAAGCTTAACGGTAGAGATTCTTGAAATACTCATTCAGAAGATCAGAAGGATGAAGAGGACTTATACAAAGAATATTATTTTTTGTTTCAGTTGAATATGACGACTCACTCCAAAGTGAGGCAGAAAAAAGGCCGGGGCCCATACTGTTGTTTAGTCACTAAGTTGTGTCCAACTCTTTGCTACCCCATGGACAGGAGTCCACCAGCCTCCTCTGTCCACGGCATTTTCAGGCAAGAATACTGGAGTGGGTTGCCATCATACTTGCCTTTTTGGTAGCACAAGCTTTAGTGGACTGGCCTAGCCACAACAGAGGTTCAAGCTCAAGAGATGTTTCTAATGTCACTTTCCCAACCTCCTGGCAGATTTCAGGCAGAGTCAGCACAGGGGACCAAAATACAAGAGCCCTGAATCCCAACTCCAGGCACAGTCTCAGTGTCTGGGTAGGCCCCAGGTAGCAAGGCCTAAGGTCAAAGGGACAGAGGTCTCCAGTTTCCAGGGAGAGAAAGTAGCAAGACAAAAGTGCAGCCTCAATCCTTAGGGGCTTGAATGACTGCTCTCTAGAAAGATGGAAAGCGAACAACCACAGAAAGGAAAGGGACTGATCAATCATTGATAGAAGAGCTCCTCCTGCATGGTACTGCTGGGCACTTAACATGTAAATAGATCAAATCAACATAACAAACTTAGAGTGTGATCAAAACTACTCCAGTTTTTATAGATGATGAAACTGAAGGCTCAACTTGCTCAAGGCCACACAGCTAATAAGCTGTGGGACCACACTTTGAATCCATAGCTGTCCTCCTCCACCATCAAGGCGCTGGGAAAGGAGAAGGCACAGCTCAAGGAATGTCACAGGAGGTGGTCTGCCTCTTGAGTCAGTTTTAACACAAGTGTCTCTGCAAATGCCAGGCTCTGTGTGCCAGGTGATCACGCTGGGATGAAGCTGACGGATATACCTAAAACAAGTAGGCAGCTCAAGTGATAATGGATTTGGAGAGTGGAGCAAGCTAAAGGTGCAGTTGGGCAGATCAGTGGGGAGCAAGGGGCAGTAGGATCAGCAGAAATGAGTGGGTGTCAATAAAACATGAAAATGCACAGGGCTGTAATGTGGCCCCTTCAATAAGGGGGTGTTTTCTGAATACCTGCCATCCTAGGCTATAATAGCATACCGTCATACTTTGGTTTACAAATGAACATATCACATCTAAATGTGTAGAAACACTCTATAGCATTTATGTGAGGGAGTCCTTGATATCTGAAAATGCTTATTCGCTGACAGAAGCCCAAGACTTTCCAACTATTTTTTCACTATATTTCCGATGCTTGTTTTTCTTCTCTTCCTCTCCATCTCATGTACTCTGCTACATTCAGATGAGTGGCCTTACCTTCCAATTAGGTAATGAAAGGAGTGCCTGAGACCAAGCTGCCCGTTTGTTCAACGAGTCAAGCGCCTGTGAAACAGGCCAAAACTCTATAGTTGCTGCAAACAGTGAAGAATGTCAACAAAAACTAGAATGATAGTATTTTTTTCATGTTGGTGTCTTAGATAAGTAGATTTCAATGACAATGATCCACAGTAAGAAATACACTTTACCTTGGGACCCACAACACACAAAGAAACATGTATACATGCATGTGTGAGAAAAGAAGACAAAAGTTACATGAAACAATACCTGCCTGTGTCATGTGCACACTCTGATATTTCTATCAGAAATATTAATTCTAGTCCATTGCAAAAAACAAACAAAAAGGGTAATGACACACTAAGTTGACTTTATGATCCCCTTATGAGTTGAGACTTGTAATTTGACATCATTATCAAGGTCCAGGAAATGAGGACAAATCCATGGTGTTACAGAAACTCCCCAACTAGAGAAGGGTAGGAAAGGTCCAGGAACTGCACAAGCTCTTTCTCTTCTGTTGATAGTTCCAGAAAACAGTAAAACCGAGAGGAAAGAAGGTGATTGTAGACTTGGAAAAGCCCAGTGAAAAAGTAGAATTAAAAAAATATTTCTCCTGGCTAGTGGTCCACCAAAATAAAGTGACTCAAGATTCCCTCTAATCATTTTTTCCTAAAGGGAATTGAATAGTCTTTTTTCTTAAAAAAAAAAAAAAGTATTATTTGTTTATATGTTTACTTATTTATTTTTTGGCTGCTGTGCATGGGCTTTCTCTAGTAGTGGCGAACTGGGGGACTCTAGTTGTGGCGAGCAGTGTGTGGGCTTCTCATTGAGGTGGCTTTTCTTGTTGCAGAGCATGGTCTCAGGAGCATGGGTTCAGTAGTTGTGAGCCACCAGTTTAGTTGCCTCTTGGCATGTGGGATCCTCCCGGATCCCAGGGATCAAACCCATGTCCCCTGCACTGGCAGGCGATTCTTAACCATTGGTTCACCATAGAAGTCCTTTCCTCTAATCATGTTTCATGTCCCACATTACTACAAAGTATTATTTACAGAGAAGGCATTATTAGAAAACTGATTTTATCCAAACCTGATTCAGAAGGTGTTAATTTATCCAAACCTGATTCAGAGTGAGTGTGGGGCTGTGTGTTTGTGTGTGTGTGTGTTTTAAACAGGCCAAGGGACAGTAGCTGTTACATTTTGTAATTTCCAGTCATTAGGCTGACTTCAGGGCAGGCAATGGAACGTGTTTCATTCAGGGAACGTGTATCGAATCGTAATTGAGCCCTTAGCTAGCTGAGGCTAGTAGTCTGTATCTTGTATATTTTTCTGCCTTTACTTTCCAGAAAATGTTGTAACTTAAATCCCTATCATTTCTCCCCCTCACCAAGAAGCTTCTCTCTGGGGTCCAGTTTAGCAGCAATATTAATCCTCAGTTTCTTTCAAATCACTCAGAGGCTTCAGTTATCCAGTTGAGTGCTCACAAAGAAAAATGCAGGCATGAACATGACAATCACACTATCCATTTTTCTTCATGTAATTATAGTTCCAAGATGCACATTTCTAAGCCCTTCCTCTACAAACACACAATTTCTCCAGTCACAGCCACAAACTGTTTGCCTCTATCATTAATGTCTCTTAGCAAAATACTCAAAGCACTCCTTTTGGGGGGGGGTGGAGGGGACAAAAGAGCATGTGTGAGGGAGCACATTTCACTCTGAGCACTAGGCTGCTCAGCTGTGAAAAGGGGGTTACCACGGGAAAAAAAACAAGACACATTTTTCCCTGTAGTTACAGACTAACTCATTCCTCACCAGTCAAATGCACTTTCTCAGAATGAACCACAACCTATACATTGGTCAAAGCGTCTCCTGTTTAGTGGACACCATCAACAACAAATACTGCTGAAATGAACTACTTGGAGAAGAAAACTAAATTTCCTTTGGGCATTCTTTCATAAAAGCTGGATTTCTACCCATTTAGTATGGCAGAAGTGGGAAAAAACGATGAAAGCAGTGATTTTCAAGGTCCCTGTAGGCCTTTTGGCAGTGATCTGAGAATGACTTGAACTAACATTATGACTGTTTTAGCACATTTTGGGGCTCTTTGTACAACAACAAAATGTTGTTCTGAGTTTCAGTTTTCTTTCCAAGAGTACCCACAGCCAAATCCTGACTCTGGACCCTGAGGTCTCCTGGAGTCCATTGAAGAGCTCAGCTTCCACCTGGGTGCTGCAGGTGGGAAGACACAGGAGCGCAACCTCTCCTAATGCGAGCGGCTAGTGATGCTGCTTGCTAATCAACTCTCCAAAAAGTGAAAAGGATGCAGGTTCAGATGGAAACTATTCTTTCTCGTCTTAGTCACTGTAACTATCCCTGGTTTAGAATGTCATCAAAGAAGGGGAGGTAGAATCAGCTCCCAGCAGAATCAAGTAAACAGTCTTCTTCCTCCTTATGTTCCCCGATTATGATTTCTGTTGTTGATGTTGGATGGAGGAATACAAACAGCCAGGACACCATCCTGGTAAGGATTCAACCCAAACAAGTGGAAATCAGTGTGCTTTGATATGTATAGAGAAGCATTTGGGATTCTGGCCATGATTACCAGAACCCAGAGACCAAAAGACACGACCCTCTAGAATTTCTATAAAAGGCTGAGTGGTACAATCTGGTTGAAAGGCAGTATAGTGGGGTTTTATACTTTTTTCTTAGCATGACTCAGAGTAAGAAACATATTTTATGTTCCTAATTAATATACACATGAACACAAATGTATAAAGTGAAAGGTTTCATGAAAAATTGTTAACCCTAGGTTGCCATGTACTCTGACATTTTCTATTGATTCTATTATAAGAAAAATAAAAGAGCTGGACATGACCCACTAAATTGATTTCATGACCCCATGACAGTAGATGGATAGCAGCAATTTGAGGACACACACACACACACACACACACACACACACACTGTACTGAGCCTTGTCTTGAAGCTGTGCTCTGTTCAGAGTTAAGCTGCTTATATATTTGGAGAAGCTTGGGGAAGCTTGGAGGTAAGGGAGTCTCCCTTGGAGACTAAGGGAAGCCTACAGCTTTAGAGATGCTTAGTAACAGAGTAACAGAGAAAAGTGAAGAATTCGGTGCCCTTTCTAACTGTGGTCATTCCCTTTCCCAACAGTGCATGTTTTGGAGAACGAGGGGCCAGAAAGCCAGGACCCTTGATAAAGGACTAAGATGACACACAGGAGAATATGAAAGCAAGAGCAAAAATGGTTCGAGCGCCTCAAAATAAAGAACTAGATTTAAACTTCTCCACATAAAACTCTTGAATTGGAAATACATCTATATGACAAATATGAGTGAAGCCAAGCTTTAATTATTCTCTTTCCCTGTAAAATGGAAGTTCCCTATTGATTAAAAAAATTAAGATTAAAATAGATGTATTTTTCTTCTATTTTTACCTTGTAACTGCACCGAGATTATTTAACTAACTTCAATTTTTTGGAATCATTTCAGGCTAAAAATGCCTAAGTTTATCACAAGCATATTTCTAAGTTAAAAAAAACTTATGTCAATATCTTACTTGTCAACAGTCTTAATTTTTACACAACTTATTATAGAAGGGCTACATCTAAATGAGTATCTTGCTTTTTTGGTGTTTACTTAGAAACATAACTGTATTTTTTTGAAGATAAAAGGTAAAGTCTGGAAAATGAAACTCAAATTTCATCACCAAATGGAAATTGGTACATATGCATGGGGGATTTATAAGAAAGAAGTGCTATGGGCAAATCAAGACTTTTAGTCATAAGAGACTCCATTTTTTGGGGCCACTGATTCACATTCACCACAGAAACAGTTGGTAGACACAGATGACAGTCATGCGTGATGAGAGAAATCATGTGAAATGATTTCTAGGAATCTTATGATCTTTCAGCGGCTTTTATTTGAAGTTTTCTGTGGCAAACATTTCTTATCAAATGTGCTATATAAAAGGTTGAATAAGCAGAGATTTTGACATAGAGTTAGAAAATTCAACTTCATCTCTTAATGGGTTATCATTAGCAAGGCATGAGTTTAAATGATTGGTTAATTAAGTAGAACAAGTTTAATGGTTTCAGTTGAAAGAAATCCAGTATGTTTAGTCATCAAACCCCAATCCCATCTCACAAATATAAATTATTATAATCTCCCCAATCCCCATCCCTTCTCCACCCTCTACTGTCCACCCTAATACACCTTGTAGCATCTTCAAGCTGTAAAGAATATTAGATCTTATTAACACTACAAAAATCAAAACCAGCATGCCCCAACACCTAGGACAGTGGTGTATTCTGACTCTGCTGTTTGTAGCTTTTACAAAATTCAACCTATGATTATAAATGCACGCTCAGTTTTGGGTACACTTGATTTATATCAGTGTGAGATTCAATGGTGTCTACTGCCAAGATGAAAAGATTTGTGAATAAAAACACATTTCAACAGCAAAGGGGAAAGAGTTCTTTCTTACCTGCCATTGACATGGGTAATATTATATACTTATATGTGGAAGATGCCAGATTTGCTTTATACATCCTAATGTGCAAATTTTGGGCCAAAGCGGGGAAAAGCACAACTTAGCCAAACGACATTCTAGCAACCTCAAGAAATGAATCTCAGATTTGGGGTGGACTTTAGTCCATTCCAGAGTAAGACTATATAGTTCCCAAGCTGTGCTATTCAGGAATCCTGGAAGGAATGCCAGACCCTCTTGGAGAACAAGGCAGAAAAAAAGATGCGAGTACAAGTTAGAAATGCAGTGTGTCAGACAGCCAAATCTCTCTGGGCCCCAAACAGGAAACAGGATTAAGGAGTAGTTCTCCTGGTGAACTTAGAACCAGGAATCAAAATTTTAGATCTGAGGGGGCACAGGCAGGCTTTTCTCAACCCTGCATCCTTTTCAACATTAGTAAAACTAATTTTCACGGTGCCATCACCCTCATCCTATCCCTTAGTGCTCTCTGCCTCTGAAGACTGCCTCTCTCTGCCTTCCTCTGGTTGCTGCTAACTCAATAATCACGTCTGAGAAGCCCTGGTATGGGTCAGACCCACCTCCTGGACGTTCCTTAGCACCAGACGGAGCTCTGCCATAAAACCCTGTTCTCCAAGTGTCTGCCACTGGTCTGCCTCCCTAGCTGGACTGTGAGGTCCTTGTAGGCAACAGTGGTATCTAATTCACCTACATCTCCACAGCATCAAACACTGAGTCTGGTGTGTAGTAGACAGTTGTTGAATGTACAAACATACACAAGTGATCCAACTATTATGGCTTCAGCTTCAAAATCATAGTCGTTTTTAACACAATCATGGCACTCATCATTACTGCTATAAATAATAAAATTTCAATATTTCCTTTTTTTAACTTTTTTTTTTTTAAATACTGAAGTATAGCTGCTTAACAATGCTGAGATAGCTTCAGATGCTCAGCAGAGTGACTCATACATATAGTCTCCATTCTCCCTCAATCTTCCTTTCCATCCAGGCTGCCAGATAACATTGAACAGAGTTTTCTGTGACACTTAGAAGCATTTTATTCATTTTAAATATAGCAGTGTGTCTGTGTTTATCTCAAACTTCCTAACTATCCCTTCCCTTGATTCTTCCTGGTAAACATAAGATTGTTCTTTAAGTCTGTGAGTCTGTTTTTGAAGAAGACTTCTGAAAGTTTTACATGGAAAACTTCAATATTTTTTAAACAAAATAAGGACAGAGAACTCAAGGCAAACACATTTTTAATGAAGTCAAAGATTTACTTACACATATTCAAGTCAAGCAAAATACCGATGTACTTACTCATCTCTATCAGAATGACAGCTTATACCATCAGCCCATTTAGCTATGAAAGCAGGCTAAAAGTTGTATTCCTTTTAATTTGCTATGTTAAACTAATTCAGGTGTGCCCCGGTTGATTTGTTGGGCAAAATTAAACCCACCCTGTACTAATTCACACTTCTGTCTTCATAGTCTGCTTTCTCTGGTCATATAAACACGATGAATCTAAAGTCCAGTGATCTATTCCTTCTGTGTGATTCTACCCCTCTACCAGTGCTCAGTTTTAGGAAGACAATGTACATTATTACATTGTTTGATGATGACAAAGTAAACTAGGATGGTGTTACATGCACACATTTTTAAATTGGATTTGTTGTTTGAGATTACTCTGTCCATTTGGATGAGAAGTGCCTGTTTATGAAATGTGCCTGAGGACTCTGATAGATTTAGTGCCTAATATCAGTTTAGGGAAAACAGAGAAAGCCAACTTCAAAGGTCAGGGGAGCATTCTGATGGAATATCAGGGATTTCACTACAGTAAATAAAGATNTTGTTGTTTGAGATTACTCTGTCCATTTGGATGAGAAGTGCCTGTTTATGAAATGTGCCTGAGGACTCTGATAGATTTAGTGCCTAATATCAGTTTAGGGAAAACAGAAAGCCAACTTCAAAGGTCAGGGGAGCATTCTGATGGAACATCAGGGATTTCGCTACAGTAAATAAAGATTCATCTACTATGTGGAGTGAGCATGCACTGCGGTCCACATAAGGTATAAATGAAAACTTTTCTCATTAGATTTCAGTTATTTTACCTTCAATTATGGTACCTCTTGATTAGGAGAATGAACTCTGCCACGTATCCAGATCTCCAGTCAGGAAGCTGGGCTTTCTGAAGCGGTTACAAATTTCAACAGCAAATGCTGTCAAGTCAATAATAACATCACTCATTTTCGAAACACACATCTCCAAATTTAGATGGAGTTTCATGAATCATTTATTTATGATGCAAAAGATAGTAGAAGGTAAATGTGTTCAAAAGTCTTAAGTAGATTTTTCTGTGTTGTGGTTTACATTAATGGGCTAGATACCTAATTTCGAAGAAATCTGAGCTCAATAAGAATTCAAAAACATGCAAAAGCAATTTCACAGCATATCTGAATTATAAGGGTCCCATCCCTGCCTTCTTAATTTTATGATTCTAAGGATCTCTGCAGAAACCTCATTTTCAGCTAATAGTATCTAATAGAAGTCACTCCCTACTCATCATTACATTCTTTTCAAGGCTTTCAAGATCTACTGCATGGGAGTAGATTACATTATTAGATGCATCCAAGTTTCCAAGAAACAGTTCCGTTTCCAAAAGCTTATTGCCAAGAGTCTGAAAAGAAACACCCTGAAAGGGAGCAGTTGTTCTAACCAGTTTGAGGTGAAAATTGATCAAGAAGCGTGAATCTGCTGCCACGTGAGGTGCCTCCAGCTCATTCACTTTCCAGCTTGGTAAGAGTCTGGGTAATTTCTAATTATGGNAGAAACAGTTCCGTTTCCAAAAGCTTATTGCCAAGAGTCTGAAAAGAAACACCCTGAAAGGGAGCAGTTGTTCTAACCAGTTTGAGGTGAAAATTGATCAAGAAGCGTGAATCTGCTGCCACGTGAGGTGCCTCCAGCTCATTCACTTTCCAGCTTGGTAAGAGTCTGGGTAATTTCTAATTATGGCTTAGGGCAGTTTTTTCACCTGAAGTTAAACAGAAGTTTAAAGAAATGTGTGCATTTTAAAAAGCAATCAACCAGTTTGCTGGTAAATAAGGCAGAATTATTCATGAACTGTGCCCAGGCAATTTGGGGGTTTCATGTAAATGAATTATTTTTTTTAACTAAAAAGAAAAAAAAATTAGTTTTTTAGGAGGGAGGGAGGTAAAATGATTCACTTAGTTAATGTCCAAGTTATATTGTACATCGTTAGTGTACAAAATGAAACTCAGGTAGCAGTTTTATATTGATTTAATGATCCATTAAACTCAACAACTGGCAACAAGCCNGTGAGAACTGATGCATGAGTAGGAATAGCCAGATAAAATGCAGGAGAGGAAGGAGGAAGAGTATCCTGGGTGAAGGAGGAATGTATGCCCATAAAAGCAATAGTATGGTGAGTCAGAATAAGAACCTGGCTTGAGCCAAGGGTTGAGAGGCACGTGGGGTGAGGTCAGAGATGCAGCTAAAGCTGAAAAGGCAAGCAGATCCCAGCTCAATGGGTTTATCAAGCTCAATGGAGGCCCTTCTAGAATTTTAGTCAGAAGAGGCACAGGATCAGATTTGAGTTTTAGAAAGACCAACTTGGCTACAGTGCAGAAAATGGAATGAGTAGTAAGAGACAGGAAATAAGGAGATCAGTGTTAATAATTTTAAAATAATGCATTGGCTGTTGTGTAATTTCAGTTAGGGAGATTAGTGTTACATGAAATATTTATATATAATAATTCAAGAGGGCCTTAAAGTAATTATTATCAGCTTACTGATATTAGCTAATTGTTGAGCTGTTAGCTGGTTAGTCGCTAAGTCATGTCTAGCTCTTTTGTGACACCATGGACTGTAGCCTCCTGTAGGGTCCTCTGTCCATGGAATTTTCCAGGTGATAATACTGGAGTGGGTTGCATGTTCCTTCTCAAGGGGATCTTCCTGACTCAGGGATCAAACCATGTCTCTGGCTTGGCAGGTGGATTCTTTAACACTGAGCCACCTGGGAAGCTAACTAGTATTTTGTTAATGCATTTGTTCATTCACTCAGCAAGCATTTATTAACGTCAATGTAGGCAGCAAACTATGAGATTTCAAAGAGATCTCCGAAGCACCCCATCCAACATGACTGCCTGAATTCCTTTCTCTGGTTGGAAGGTCTGTTACCCCGGGGATCTGATCAGAGGCAATGGCAAAGGTGATGTGGGGAGGGACGGGACGACACACCAGCAGAAAACTCAACCTGGGAGGCAGTGCTACAGAGCAGATTAGGATGGAACCTAAGGCACGAAGACAAGTCCCCTTCACCCTGGGATGGGGAAATGCCACTATAACTGCACCAGTGTATAGTAAACTTCTTACTGCTCAAGGAGCAAATCTTCCATGACCCACTGGGAAGTGAATAAAAACACTTCATGAAATGTCCTGCCCTCTACATTTCAGATGGATTAATAGATTTATTACCACAATTCTATGAAATAGGTATGATTATGTCCACTTTACAGGTGAGAAAACTGAGGCAAGAGATAGTCCCCAAGGTCACAGGATTACATTCAGTCTGATGCCCTTATCTATTACACTACGCGGCCTCTGGCAGTGGGCCACCAGCCTGATACAAGAGTGAGGTCTTTTATTAAATGTATGCCTCAAAATCTGATGGGGAGACAGATCACTGCCCACTTTAGCATCAGGAAGGCAAAAATTTGAAAGGTTTTATTACAGGAATAAAATGAAATAGATGATTAAATATATTCACTGTCTCTTAACAGGAAATTGGACCAGCCTCAACAAATGAGTACTCTTTTGAAAGAGTTTTTAAAATCTACCTTACTCTTTTAAACAAACCATAGTTTTGCCATATGGCCTAGAAAGTGTTCAAATGTGGTTACGTGCTTATCAGTTTAAAATGGAACAGGTCATCTCACAGACTCAAAGATGGAGAGGCATGGCAAAGGAGATAAAAGAGCTAAGAGAATGTGACCTGTTACTCTTGGTTTTCTGCTAAGGCAGGGTGGGGAAGAAAAAAAAAAAAAGCTGATAATCTCAGTGAGTAATAAACCAAATATGCTTTTTCTCGCAGATCAAGCAAAGTTCTATCATCCACTCGTGTAGTGAAGCAGGTGGAGAATAAGCACATTTTAAACTATGAGCTCTGTGAGACATTTCCAATGTGAATCGAATAAAGACAAAATAGGGGGGAAAAATCCCTAACCCTCTAGATAAGAAAGAAACCAGCAGCTTTTTGCAATGCCACTTGATGCCAATAGCAACCGAGAGTCTTGAGCCCCGGCTCATAGCAGGCAATAAGAAGAATCCTAGGCCAGGAGGCATTTTAAAATCCAAGCTCACTCTATTTGTCTCTCCCCACTAACCTACCTTGTGTTTAAAGCAATCACTGCCATTTTCACAAAGTGCAATATTTTAAAGTAGTCACCATCCTTTGAGAACACAAAAAGCTCTAATTACTATGAGTTTTAAAGTAGAGAGAATAAAAATTATGGAATTTGTGAAACCATTTCCAATTAAACATACACACACATACACACACCCAACACCCTACACTGAATACAGCTTTTCCAACCCAGACACCACAGCTCAGCAAGCCAGTCTTACGTTCATTCACTTGTTAGTCCCTTTCTGCGGGACTCTCTCCACCACTGAAAAGTAACTTGGGACGCCGTAGATCTATGGGAACCGACACCCCGTTCCTTCGTCTGGACAGCTCCTGGCAGGACTTGTGGGTTCAGGGTCACTAACCCGCCCTCAGAGCCCTTCGCCCAGCCTCCACCCGCCCGCCTGGAAGGGCACCTCTCCCTGCCCCCAGCTCCCTGGGAAACGGGCAGAGTTGCACTGTCTTTACTGCTTTTTAATCTTTACAAATAAAAATGCTATGAGATGGATTCCCCACCCACCCACCTGCCCGAGTCTGCACGACCACACTCAGTCGGGTCCTCTCCAAGGCATTCAAGCTGCGCCGGCAGCCGGGAGGCGTGAACAATGAACTTCTCTCTTTCGTACACACACCCTCTCCCCTCAATGGGAAGTTCTGAACTAGCCCGGGGGCCAGTTCCGCGATTTCCCCGGCAAGTCGGTCGCGCTAGGTAGGTGAGGGCCGGGCGAGCATCCCGGGCCGCACCCCTCGCTTCTCCGGGCGAGCAGTTACCTCCTTCCTCCGGCTCGGCGCCCCGGGGCGGGTGATCAGGGCCGTCTCCTCGCACACCACGGCCACGTCCTCCACGAACACGCAGTCTGGGAGGCTCTCGTCGGCGGGCAGCTGCACCACCTGCAGCCCCAGCTTACTGCCCAGCACGCCCACGTAGAGCTGGTGCTGCCGCTCAGCGCGGGCGAAATCCACCTCGTCGCCCTTGGTGCGCCTCAGCGCCTGTTGGGCAAGGGACTCGGGCAGCGCCCGTACCACGACATGGGTGGCCCGGCCAAAGGTGGCTGGATGGCCGAGAGAAGCCATGGCTCAGGGTGGCGGCGGGGGGCGCGGCGGTACGGTCTTGTGCGGGCAGCGCTCGCCGAGTCTGCGAGCGCCCGGCGGCTCCCCTTGGCAGCCGACGAATGTGGTGCAGCGGGAGCCCTGCTCGCGCCCGGAGCCCTACCCGCGCTACTGAGCATGCCCAGAGCTCCAGGCTCCTGCCCGCGCGCAGCCCGCGCGCCCACTCGGCACTCTCGGGTTTGCAGGCGGCCCGTCGCACGAAGTCTGGGTGAAGGCGGCGGCCGAGGACGCGGGGAGTTCGAGAGGTGTGCGCTGGTGGGTGGCTGGGTGGGCGAACCTGGGCCAAAAGGCGCGGGACCTGAACCTGACGTTACCTGTATTTCGCCACAGGTGCACCCCCTCATATTTGGAGAGCGGCTGTGGTCTGTGCAGAGCGACTGGAAGGGGTTGCTTGGTGGTCGGGAAGCCAAGAATGGGATGATTCCTTTCTGGATAGATTCTTTGACCTCTCTCCCTACTCTGCTGTTCCTAGGTTCCCCAGCGTGTGGTACTGCCCCCAACCCCAACCTCCCCCTCTAGTTTCCAGGATGAGAATCTGTCTTTGTACCCAAGTCCATGTTACCTTGGGGGTTGTCAGATGGTGGTAAAGAATCCACCTGCCAATGGAGCAGACACGGGTTCAATCTCTAGGTCTGGAAGATCCCCTGGATAATGGCAACCCACTGAAGTATTCTACACACTCCAGTACTCTTGTCCTGATAATCCCATGGACAGAGGAGCCTGGTAGACTACAGTCCATGGGGTCCCAAAGAGTTAGACACTACTGAGCACGCATGCATGCCATGTTACCTTGACTTTCTCTGCAAATGACCCCCTCACACCTCGCCAGACTCGAGATTGTGAAAAGGATCTTACTTCTTCCTGTCTGTAAGGACAAGAAACACAGAGAGAAGTAGACATACAGAAACTCATAGTGTTTCAAGGACAATCAGTTCTTATGAACAGAGTGGGTGCATGCCTGCTCAGTTCCATCAGTCCTGTCCAACTCTTTGGACCCCAATAACTGTAGCCCACCAAACTCCTCTGTCCATGGGATTCTCCAGGCAAGAATACTGGAGTGGTTTGCCATGATCTCCTCCAGGCAATCTTCCCAACCCAGAGATCAAACCAGTGTTTCCTGAGTCTCCTGCATTACAGGCGGATTCGTTATAGAGTCACGGGGGAAGTGCTATCAACGCTGTGATTATGTGTGATTCTGGAGTCTTGCCTCCAGAATAGGGAGGAAAAGACCGAGTCTGTTTTCATCAGCCATAGATGAGTGCTCACCTTGAGCAGTTTCAGATGTGGAACATCACAACTCTGTTGTCTTTGGGAAAAGAAGGTTTCCAAATTCCTCCCTTGCCTTCCCCTTAGACCTGTTCAGACTGTGAAATTCTTATATTTATTAAACGTTTCTTTTCTCGTGCCCCTCGGGAGTTCCTTTTCCTTCATAATGGTACTAGGCTTCTATTTTCCCATCTCACACATTACAGAAAAAATAATCCATGGATTCTTCTCTTTTTGAGGGGAAGATCCGTTTCAGCTTGTAACTCTAAAATCATCTCAGTTAATAATCTTCTTTGCTCAAATTCTGTAGCACATTTCTAATTGAAAGATTAATTAGATCATAGAACATTAGATTTGAATGGGATCTTAGAAGCACTTTCATTTAACTCCCTACCCAATGTTCTGGAATTCCAGCTAAAACATCTATGACAGTCACTAGTTCTTTACTTGAACATTCTAAATTCACTTACAAAGTGTATTCTACTTTCAGAGTTAACACAAGTAAAAAATTTTCATTGGGGGCTTATGTACCCTTGGTCCCAGTTCTGCCTTCTGCCATTACCTAACATGCTGGTGTTCTTTTACAAGGCAGTGTTCACACATCCGAAGATAGTTCTGCTCTCCTTGCTACCTGACACCCCCTCCCACTCGCTGTCCTAACCCACTCCAGGCCTTGAGGCTAACCCACCAAAAAAGAACTAGTGATTGGTTTCTAAATCTCTTCAATATTCTGGTCATCTTCCTTTTGGTTCATACCAGTTTGCCACTATCCCTTTTAAATCATAGTATCTAGAATAGAAACAATTCTTCCCGTGTGGCCTGACTCTCACAGACTAAGTAGGACCCTTATTCCAGGTGCTGGGCTTCTATTAACACTGCCTAAGCTCCTGGAGGAAGAAACAGCAACCCACTCCACTATTCTTGCCTGGGAAATCCCATGGACAGAGGACCTGGTGGGCCACAGTCCGTGAGGTTGCAGAGTCGGACACAACTTAGCAACTAAGCATGCGAACATGCAGTGTAGGTTTCAAAGAGAGATCTAGCGAAGGATCCTGGAACAGCTGTCTCAGTTAAGCACAGAGGAGATGTGATCTGCCTCTCTCCTCTCTCTCTCAAGGATGACTTGAATTTACCCGGATGACATGGCATTTCTCAGCTCTGAAAGTGACTGGTTTTAAGTGAAGGACAGCTCTGACCCTGATGCTGGGAAGTGGGACCAAAAGTAACATAACAAACCTTTGAGACCTCCTGGGTTCTACTTCTGAGGCAAAACTCTCAGGGAACCCATGCTGTTGGCATCAAATTAGTGTCCAGAAGTTACTTGATGGTGTCCTCAGCAGGGGATTCCCACCAGTGCTACCAGTGAAAGTTACCTCATGTGTTGAGGTTGCCCAGGCTAAAATATGGGACTTTGTTCCCCTCTTTACTTAACATTGAGGTTTCATGTACCTCCATTGGTCCCCACCTAGCAAGCTTAATTCATGCCTATGCCTTGTCAAAGCCTGAATACTTTGCCACCAAGTATCCTGAGCCTAATTATAAACAAAGTCCCATGTATCCACTCTGGGCCCATGTCAACCCAGCAGCCAATTAAAACCTGAAAGATTTTTCCTATAAATTGACATTAGCCACATGTTCCATACTGAAATTGGACCTTTTTTTAAATCTAATTTTGCAGATACCCCTAGTAAATGTTATCTGCTTCATTCCAACTTGCCTCATTTTTATTCTGTCATCCTGTGCATTATTTATTGCCTCTAGTTTTGCGTCATCTGAAATTTGATAAGCATGCCTTCTGTCTTTTCTAAGCAGTTGTCTAAAAGTGTTAGAATGTGTATGTTGGTGAAAAGAATAATAAAGACAAACTCCAGTAAATTATATTTACATGCCTTCCTGCTTGAGTGATGAAGGACTATTTTGCGGAACATGGACTTTATTGAGTATAATATATAAAAAATTTCATTTTCCCCACAGATATTTATTGAGAATTCTCAAGGCACACTACCATGTTACGTACTTCAGGGACATACAAGCAGCTTTAAAACATGATCCTTGACCTTGAAGAGCTTACTGGGAAAACAAGACATCCAAAATGCGGGAGACCTGGGTTCAGTCCCTGGGCCGGGAAGATCCCCTGGAGAAGGAAATGGCAATCCACTCCAGCACTCTTGCCTGGAAAATCCCATGGACGGAGGAGCCTGATAGGCTACAGTCCATGGGGTCACAAAGAGTCGGACACGACTGAGCGACTTCTTCAGCCTTTAGCCTTCTTCAAGAGCACCTGAGAGAGACAATCAGCAAAGTGATATAGGAAGTTAAGCAAAAAAGAAAGCACTGTGGCTAGTAGGAGTGATGGAGAGCTGCTTGAAGATGAGTGGACTTGGTTTAGGCCTTGAATAATTTTTAGGATGTGAATATTTGGAAGAATAGAATAAGAATCCCAAGGAAAAGTATGTGCAAAAGCCAAATGCATGTTCAAGGAACAACGGATCAGCTCAAATCATGTATGCATTGGTTAAGATAACTCCAGGTGCTATAACAAAATGACCCCAACACATATGGTAGAACCAAACTGATAGTGTATCTCTTGTTCACTTAAAAGCTAACACAGGTGTTCTTGATTGGTTCCTGATTTTTCTCCAAACAACATACAGGGGTCTGGCCTTCTTCCATGTTGTGGCTCCAACACTTTCAAATACAGCATCCAGTTCACCATGCTCTCCTTCCTCAAGCTGAAAGAAAATTATAAGATGCAATATCAGATGTAAGAGGCTTGATGGGCCAGGCCAGGAAGTGATATACATCACCTCTGCTCGCTTTCTTCTGGCTGGAACTCAGTCATATAGCTACAGTGACCAAAGGGAGGAGCTGGGGAATAGTCTTTCTTGAGCCCAGAAAGGAGAGGAAACAGGTTGGGGAAACAGCTAGCTGGTTTGTGCCCCAGAGTGCAATGGAGAAAATGGAGAATAAAGGTAGACAGGTTTAAGCTTTCATCACTTGAGCAGTGGAGAGACATATGGTGTGGAGACTGAGCGTAGCTTCCGAAGCCAAACTTTGTGGGTGGCAGCTTGGCTCTGCTATTTTCTTATTGTATGCTCTTAGCTGTGGTACTTAAAAACTCTTTGCCTCCTTTTCTTCCTCATTTATGAAACTGGAAACAATGAAGCCATTATCATAGGATTATTAGGAAGGTTAAAATTAGTAATACAAATGTCTTAGTAAAGTGCTAGAAATGGTATCTAGCACCTCGTAGGTGTTCCTTAAATATTATCCATTAACAGGTTTGGGGGAGTTTGTTATTGCTTTGGGTTTTAAAATTTTTATTAGATTATAGTTGATTTACAATGTTGTGTTAGTTTTAGGAGTATAGCAAAGTGATTCAGCTATACATATACATATATTCATCCTTTTTGAGAGTCTTTTCTCATATACGCCATCATGGAATATTGAGTAGAGTTCTCTGTGCCATACAGTAACACTGACAGGTTTTGAACAGAAGGCTTTGAACATGATTTCCTACCAATGGCCAAATCACATACTCACATCCCTTGAATTATCAGAGTCATATAGATATCCTAATGCTTTCCAGCAGAGCCCTTGACCTTCCTAGATTGATAGACCAAATCTCACTCACAAGTGTAATCATAGATTCAATACACATTTTTGAATCTTTGCTACATACCAGGTACAGGAGATGTAATTGTGAATTACATTATGGAGCTTATGGTCAAATTGCTCCTTTTTCTCTTCCACAAATTTCAAGATCTTTGTAACTAATTCCCTGTTTAAATTCTATTTGGAATACTTAGAACTGTTTATATGCTCCTGGCTGGACACTGACTGATACAGAGGCAATTTTTCTTTTCCACTGATAATATATCAATCAATCAAGATCTACATTTGAAGTCAAATTTAAATGACTTCTACATTTGAAGTCAAATTTAGATAGCAATTATTTCAGGATTAAAATAGACATTCATGCCTTACTCCTTTATTAACCCATTTTCAGCAGATATAATATTTGCTTTCATTGGGGAATGGGTGTTTGAGGGTAAGTGTTGGAATCCTTAAAGAGAATGAAGGCTCAGTGGTGTCCTCATCCATCCCAAATACTGGAAATACTAGATCAAGTAAATACCATAAATCTGCCTTCTGACACTAAGTCCTGAGTGTTTCCAGATAAGAATCATTAAGTTTGACGCAAAGAGTTTTACTGTGGAGGGAACTGACTGCTGCAGATTTCCTTTGACGTACAGTCAGTAAGTTATATTTGGTCGAACAGCCAGGCAGCATTTTATAGACAAGGAGATGGTTCCAGGGTTCTGGTTCTTAAAGTCAAGATTTGTAGCCCCTAATCTTGGATCTTGGCTTCTTCAACTTTCATCTGGGAATTCATTCTTTAAACAAATATTTAACAAACACCTACAATGTGTATGGAAGAGAAATAAAAGCATTGAATAAGGCATAATAAATCTGACTTTGACTCCTGCCCCTCCGGCATCTTGGCTGTGTAATCTTGGTGTGCCCAAGACTCAGGCTTCACTATTTTCTGTCTTGCTCTAAACCAAGGGGACTGCCCTTCATGGACCATATCATCTGGCATCCCATTATTGTTGGCTTTGGCCAATGAGAAGCTCTTACAGGAAATGGGAGGACAAGAGGAAACAGAAATCAACATATTTATTCCTCTTACTCCTTTCCTGCTTTTCGTGGTTCTAACAACAACCCTTTTATAACCATAGTTTCTGTCTGGTGGTCCCTCATTTTGGTGATTCTAGCTCCTGGCTGGGTTCTTATAATCTCATGTAAGTAGTTACATGAAAGTAGTAAACAGCACGTTTTAAAGTTCTCTTTTGAGTACACAACATTATGAATATTAAAGGAAAAGAGGATGTGAAGAAAAGGCAATTCAGCATTTTCAGAACGAGCATTTGGCAATATTCAATGCATGAGGCTGTGCTGGGGGCTATCCCCCCTCTCTAACTTCTCAAAGTATTTTTTGGCACTGTGAATGTTGAGCAGTGTAGTTGCAGAAGGGATCAAGGGACCAACATAGCCATGACATCATGTTTGATGTAAGGATATTGATGAAAGCAGCGAAGGGAGAATTCCTAACTTCTATGCTCTGGAAAGAAGTAGCCAGTTGACTCCAACTCAGCTTGAACCGGAGAAGGCGATGGCACCCCACTCCAGTACTCTTGCCTGAAAAATCCCAGGGACGCAGGAGCCTGGTAGGCTGCCGTCTAGGGGGTCACACAGAGTCAGACGCGACTGAACCGACTTAGCACCAGCAACAGCAGCAGCTTGAACCATTTTGTGTTCTTTGAATTATTTATATCTAGGAGTGGTAATGGCTTCCTGTTTTTGCTAGCCTCTGGGTGCCTCAACATTCCTTATTCATTCTCGTTTACTCTGCCTATACCTCTAAAAACATTTCCTTTTTAAAAGAAATCCTACTAGACATTCTCTTCAAAAATTGTCAGCTGAGCATATTGTTTGCTTTTGACCAGGGGTCTCAGTTGGGTGAGTCACTTAAGTTTATGTGTAAAGTGGCTGCTCTGAAGCTGAAATATGACAGCATGTACAAAAGGGTCTTAGCATTGTACCTGGCACCAAGAAATAATGAATGATAACCACTAGTATTAGTAGCTATTGCACTTTTGTGCCAGATACAAATGAATACCAAAATTTCCATCTACCTCTGTGTAAAATGACCATTTCTCCCACTCAACATATCCAAGTTCTCCAAATGAGTTAATACAGTGCCTATCTCAGTAACAGGGCACACTGTAAGCACTAAGTGCTCTTGGCTCATCAAAGCTCACCCCCTTCCACACAACCAACATTTCCCTTTTCAGAACTTCCATAACTCTTTCTATATTCTTCTTTTTATGTTGCTTATTACTTTCTCTTAGCACTGTAATAACCCACTGATGCCAGAATCATCTACTTCATTATAACCATGCCAAGGGCTAAAGAGATCAGCAAAGTATCCTGAAATGTGCAAAGTACTACATAAATGTACTGAGTGTGAATAACAAGTTTCTCATGTGTTATGACGATATGTAGAGATTAGTGTGACCCTGCCACTTAATAACTTTTTCAGTTTATCAGAGTTTTTTTTTTTCAATATTATCTTTCCAGAAATATTTTTCATAATTATTCCATATGTAGATTTGTGGGGAAGAAATAGATTTGGGGTTTCTCTGATGGCTCAGACCATAAAGAATCTGTCCGCAATGCAGGAGACCCGGATTTGATCCCTGGGTCGGGAAGATCCCCTAGAGAGGGGAATGNCAATATTATCTTTCCAGAAATATTTTTCATAATTATTCCATATGTAGATTTGTGGGGAAGAAATAGATTTGGGGTTTCTCTGATGGCTCAGACCATAAAGAATCTGTCCGCAATGCAGGAGACCCGGATTTGATCCCTGGGTCGGGAAGATCCCCTAGAGAGGGGAATGGCAATCTACTCCATTATTTTTGCCTAGTGAATTCCATGGACAGAGAAACATGGTGGGCTACAGTCTATGGGGTCACAAAGAGTCAGACATGACTGAATGACTAACACTTCATTTCTAAATACATGCTTGTGGAAAAGAAATAGATTAGGCTCTGATAAGCCCCCTTCATTTCCTTATGAAATCAAATTGCCTCATTTCCTTATGAAGAGAAACGTCCTGTGTGCTCTCTCCGTATCAGCCTACAATTGTCTGAACATAGGATTAGACGGCATATGTCCTGGGAATTCTCCTTCCAGTTTTCCTCTTCTGCATCAGTGATACTGCTCTCTGCTGGCTTCTTTTCCTTAGTGCTCTGTCTCTCTAGAGCTGTCTCCCTCTGCTTCTGTTTCATTGCTTTTAAATGTTGATTAAGTTGCTAGTTTCAGTCTCCTTTCCTCTTCTGCCAGCTTGAAATGCTCTCTCTTCTGGGTAGACTTATCTAGGCCCGTGACTTCAAATGTCACCTCAATTTCATCAGTGCCTAAACTGTCATTGCTGGTTCCACACTCACTCCTGAGCTTCAGGGCTGCTTGGAATTCATCCCTGCTTTTCAGTTCAGTTCAGTACAGTTGCTCAGTCCTATCTGACTATTTGTGACCTAATGGATTGCAACATGCCAGGCCTCCCTATCCATTACCAACTCCTGGAGTTTACTCAAACTCATGTCCATTGAGTTGGTGATGCCATTCAACCATCTCATCCTCTCTCGTCCCCTTCTCCTCCCACCTTCAATCTTTCCCACCATCAGGGTCTTTTCCTTATGAGTCAGTTCTTTGCATCAGGTTGCCAAAGTATTGGAGTTTCAGCTGCAGCATCAGTCCTTCTAATGAATATTCAGGACTGATTTCCTTTAGTATGGACTGGTTAGATCTCCTTGCAGTCCAAGGGACTCTCAAGAGTCTTCTCCAACACCACAGTTTAAAAACATCAATTCTTTGGTCCTCAGCTTTCTTTATAGTCCACCTCTCATATCCATACATGACTACTGGAAAAACCATAGCTTTGACTAGATGGATCTTTGTTGGCAAAGTAATGTCTCTGCTTTTTAATATGCTGTCTAGGTGGTCATAACTTTTCTTGAAAGGAGCAAGTGTCTTTTAATATTGTGGCTGCAGTCACCAACTGCAGAGATTTTGGAGCCCCCCAAAATAAAGTATCTCACTGTTGCCATTGTTTTCCCCACCTATTTGCCATGAAATGATGGGACCAGATCTTAGGTTTCTACGATCTTAGGTTTCTGAATATTGAGTTTTAAGCCAACTTTTTCATTCTCCTCTTTCACTTTCGTCAAGAGGCTCTTTAGTTCTTCTTCACTCTCTGCCGTAAGGATGTTGTCTTCTATGTATCTGGGGTTATTGATATTTCTCCTGGCAATCTTGATTCCAGCTTGTGCTTCATCCAGTCCAGCATTT
>SJYA01000460.1:0-193484 GCA_006410615.1 Neotragus moschatus
ATCAGTCCTGAATATTCATTGGAAGGACTGATGCTGAAACTGAAACTCCAACACTTTGGCCACCTGATGCGAAGAACTGTCTCATTGGAAAAGACTCTGATGCTGGGAAAGATTGAAGGCAGGAGAAAGTGGGGACAACAGAGGATGAGATGGTTGGATGGAATCACCTACTCAATGAACAAGAGTTTGAGCAAGATCCGGGAGTTGGTAGTGGATAGGGAAGCCTGGCGTGCTGCAGCCCATGGGATCACAGAGTCAGACATAAATGAGAGAGTGAATGAAATGGAACTGAAAATCAGGGTCAGGTAGAGTTTATCTCAGTAAGATAAAATTCTGTAGTATTTAAAGATCAATTTATTTCACCATGTTAAAAACACAATAAAAAGGAAACCATATAGTCATCTCAATAACTGAAGATAAAGCATTTGACAAAGTTAACACTTTTTTCAGGATTGAAATTTCTAGCAAGGGATAGAAGCATATGCCCTTAAGCTGATAAAGATCATCTACAAAATATATATTATGTATACATCATATTTAATGTAAAAGACTGAATTTTTTCCCTAAAATCAAAAGCAAGACAGTGATGCTTACTCTTACCACCTCTATTCAACACTAAACTGGAGGTCTTAACTAGTGCAATAAGACAAAACAAATAGTTAAGACAAGCAAACATTATGCAGTTTAGAAAGAAAGAGATAAAACTCTCTCGACTCTCAACTGACAGGAAAGGATAGGATAACTCTATTCTTGGACACGTGGAATCTGGATTATGATCAGGACTGCTTTTATCTACAAAGTTTCTAACATCTGAGCCTTGAAAGAAAAAGGTAAACACAAGTTGCCTGTTTATTAGTTGTACAACAAGAAATTCTGGACAATTTGAGCCTTTTTACTGGGATGGTTTCATTGATATTTGTCCCTGAAGTCAAGGAGTACAATACCTTGCCAGTAAGGGACTGCTTTTCAAAGTTCTTTTAATATTGAAAAATACCCCTGACCATCCAGAAACCCATGTGTTCAAACTAATGACATGGAAGCTGTCTATTCATACCCCAAACTTTTCAGATTCTAGATCAGGGAGTCATAATGATATTTGAGGCTCATTACACATGGTGTTTAATGAAAAAGATTGTCAACATTATGGAAGAGAACCCTGATAAAGATCATCAAAAACAGACTGGAGCGATTATATCATTGAAGATGCCATTGATGTTACAGAAAAAGTTGTGAAAACCATCAAGTCTGAAACAATACATTCATGCTGAAGAAAACTGCCCAGATGCTGTGCATGATTTCACACAGTTTGTGACAGAGCCAATCAAGGAAACAGTGAAAGCGCTGTGGATATGGCAAAAATGGGGGGTGCAGGGTGGGCGGCTGAAGAATTTCAAGATAGGCATCTTGAGAAATGCAAGAGCCGATGGACACTATACCGGAGGAATTAAGAGAAGTTATCTTGATGCAAACAGGTGTTTTTAAACCAGTGCCAGATTATAAAGAAAAGTAACATCAGGAAACAAATTAACATTAGACAATCTGGTGCAAGACTTTTAATTACTCAAGACTGCTTTTTGACTTCTGTTATAACATGAACCTTTCTATGATATGGCACTGGAACTTGAGCAAACAATGGAAAAAGGATTGGTGTTGTATAGAAACATTTGTAAAGAAAACACAAGGCAAAAAGGTCAGAAGGAAATTACAGTCTATTTTTCAAAGTTACACTAAGCATGCCTACTCCCCTTCCATTTCCTCCACTTTGTATGCTTCTGCCACCCCTGAGGTACTAAGACACAACCTTCCTCTTCCTTCTCCTCCTCAGTTTACTCACTGTGAAGATGATCAGAATGAAAACTTTCATGATGATCCTCTTCTATTTAATGAATGATGTATAGTTAATAAACTTATCTATTATTTATGTGTGTGAGCATCTTCAAGTGAAAATCTAATAATTCTACCACAAGAACTGTATGAGACTTTTTTGTGTCATTATCATTGTCATTGCCAAAGATTTCATCTTGTAGAAAATTCTTTGCAAGGTGTGTATTGAGGTGGACGGCTTACCTTTACATAAGCATAATGTGAGTAATATTTAATAAAAAATTAATATGTTAGTTTTTACTGCTTTATATTTTACTTTCAAAGAATTACATTGCTATACAGATTTGCCTCTCTCTCTTGCAATTGGAGAAACGGCATATTAGCCTATGATCACAAGTAAGTGATATAAAAAATATTACAATGTTTCCCATGCTGTATTATGAAAATGACTGTAATGCTGTATGATATAAAAATTTTATAAAGATTCCTTCATTAGTGTATAGGCTAGGCTACCTTAAAGCTATCTAATAGATTACACTGCTGCTGCTGCTAAGTCACTTCAGTCGTGTCCGACTCTGTGCGACCCCAGAGACAGCAGCCCACCAGGCTCCCCTGTCCCTGGGATTCTCTAGGCAAGAACACTGGAGAGGGTTGCCATTTCCTTCTCCAGTGAATGAAGGTGAAAAGTGAAAGTGAAGTCGCTCAGTTGTCTCCGACTCCTAGCGACCCCATGGACTGCAGCCTACCAGGCTCCTCCGTCCATAAACAATCATATTGCTGTTTCCATATTATCAATGCCTGAATTCTTGTACCTATAAATAAATATGAATTTCTTTTTCACAGTAGATTTTCATTTCTGATGTTTAGTGCTAGAAATGCTTGAAACATCTACAGTGTTTTGTATCATATAAGAAAATAATGATACAGATGCTGATAGACCATGTAAACTTATGGTGTTTATAAGCAGACCGCATAAACTTATTGGTATTGATAAGTGCAATGCTGTGCTGTGTTTAGTCGCTCAGTTATGTCTGACTCTTTGAGACCTCATGGACTACAGCTCTCCAGGCTCATCTGTTAGTGGGGATTCTCTAGGCAAGAATGCTGGAGTGGGTTCTCCAGGGAAACTTTCCAGTCCAGGGATTGAACCAGGGTTTCCTGCATTGTAGGTGAATTCTTTACCATCTGAGCCAGCAGGGAAGTGTGATAAGAGCAATACACTACTGTAAATATATTTTCTCTTCCATATGGTATTCTTAATAAGATTTTCTTTTCTCTAGCTTACATTAAGAGTACAGAATATAATACATATAACATACAAAACATGATCTTTTTTTTGGCCACAGTACTTGAAGGATCTTGATTCCCTGACCAGGGATCAAATTCAGGCCCCCTGCAGTGGAAGTGCAGCGTCATAACCACTGGACCACAGGGAATTTCCAAAACACATATTAATCAACTGCTTATTTATTGGTAAGGTTTACAGTCAAAATAGGCTACTAGTAGTTAAGAATTTGGGGAATTACAAGCTATACATATATTTTCAACTGTATGGAGCGTCAGTGCCTCTAACTTCTGTATTGGTCAAGGATGCAAAAATCTGTAGCAAATTAATAGCAAGATAAATTAAATAAAATTATATAGTATGACCAAGTTGAATTTATCTATGGGGTCAAGCGTGGTTCAATATACAAAAATCAATAAATGTGATATATCATATTAATAAAATGAAGGACAAAAAGTAATAGAAGTACTAAATTTGACAAAATTCAATACCCTTTCATGATAAAAACTGTCAACAAGCAGTGGCTCAGTCAGTAAAGAATCTGCCTGCAGTACAAGAGACCCAAATTCAATCCCTGGGTTGGGAAGATCCTCTGGAGAAAGGTATGGCAACCCACTTCAGCATTCTTGCCTGGAGAATCCCCATGGACAGAGGAGCCTGGTAGGCTACAGTCCATGGGGTGGCAAATAGTTGGACATGACTGAAGCAACCGAGCACTCATGTACCTTAGCATAATAAAGGTCATATGTGAAAAGACCACAGCTAAGAAAATACTCAATAATTTTTCCTAGAAAATAGGAACAAGGCAAATATTTCCATTCTTCTCACTTTTAATCAGCATAGTCCTGAAAGTCTTAGATAGACCAATTAAAGCATAAAAATATAAAACATTCTAAATTTCCAGTAGTCATGTATGGATGTGAGAGTTGGAATATAAAGAAAGCTGAGTGCAGAAGAATTGATGCTTTTGAACTGTGGTGATGGAGAAGACTCTTGAGAGTCCCTTGGACTGCAAGGAGATCCAACCAGTCCACCCTAAAGGAAATCAGTCCTGGGTGTTCATTGGAAGGACTGATGTTAAGACTGAAACTCCAATACTTTGGCCACCTGATGTGAAGAGCTGACTCACTTGAAAAGACCCTGATGTTGGGAAAGATTGAAGGCAGGAGAAGTGGATGATAGAGGATGAGATGTTTAGATGGCATCACTGACTCAATGGGCATGAGTTTGGCTAAACTCCAGGAGTTGGTGATGGACAAGGAGGCCTGGTGTGCTGAGGTTCATGGGGTCACAAAGAGTCAGACACAACTNTTGAAGGCAGGAGAAGTGGATGATAGAGGATGAGATGTTTAGATGGCATCACTGACTCAATGGGCATGAGTTTGGCTAAACTCCAGGAGTTGGTGATGGACAAGGAGGCCTGGTGTGCTGAGGTTCATGGGGTCACAAAGAGTCAGACACAACTGAGCAACTGAACTGAATCAGAAAAAAATGTATAATTATTTCTGTTTGCACAGTATGTAGTCTGATATGTAAAAATCCTTAGGTTTTCACAAAAAAAGTGTTATATAAAATAAATGAATTCAACCAAGTTTCAGGAGAAAAAATCAACATAGAAAACTCAGTTGTGTCTTTATATACTAACAATGGGCTACACACAAAGAAAATCAAGAAAATAATCACATTTACTATAGCATCAAATGTAAATAATAATCACAGCAATATGTATATGTCAGACCCATAAGGACCTATGGTATAGCACAGGAAATGAGGCTTAATATTCTGTAACAACCTAAATGGGAAAAGAATTTGAAAAAAGAATAGATACATGTATATATATATACATACATATATATATATATATATAACTGAAACAGTTCACTGTATATGTGAAACAACATAACATTGTTACAACTATGCACCAATATAGAATAAAAATTAAAAAAAAAAAACTAAGTGAAGAAACACTTAGTTCACTAAGGAAAGGAGCAATCAAGTTTATGCTTCATTTCTTAGTTTTTAACACGCTTCCCAGGTGGCGCTAGTGGTAAAGAACCAGCCTGCCAATGCAAGTGACATAGAGACTTGTGTTTGATTGCTGGGTCAGGAAGATCCCCTGAAGGAGGGCATGACAAACCATTGTAGTATTCCTACTTGGAGAATCTCATGGACAGAGAAACCTGGTAGGCAACAGTCCATGGGGTGGCAAAGAATTGGATGCAACTGAAGTGCCTTAGCATGTTCATCTCATTCTCTGGTGGCTCAGAGAGTAAAGAATATGCTTGCAATGTGGGAGACCTGGATTTGATCCCTGGTCAGAAAGATGTCCTGGGGAAAGGAATGGCAACCCACTCCAGTATTCTTCCTTGAAGAAACTCATTAACAGGGGAGCCTGGCAGGTTGCAGTACATGAGATCACAGAGTTGAACCTGACTGAGCAACAAAAAACATGCATCTTAATCAAACCAGCTTATTTGAATGGAAAACTGTGTGTTAATAAATCTTATATCTATCTATCTACTTTACCTACCAATTCAGATATTCATATCTATTCATTTTAGAACACTGATTCATTCCTTTGTCTAAAATCTTTTTATGATGTCACTAAGGTCCTGAGTGTGGTATAAAAGGTCTTTCTTTCCTCTGGCATTAGCCTTCTATTCCTGCACCATTTCCTCCTATTCTCCCACATGGAATCTCCATGCTGCCTCTGATTCTAGTCTTTGCACACACCAGATGGTCTCCTGACTGCTTTCCCATATCCTTCCCTTTGTCAACTAGGCACATGAACTGTTTTGGTTCCAAGTCTTTGTTCAAGACTTTCTTCCCCCATAAGGCCTGTCCCTATGCTCTTTTAGTTCCTCAAGCACAGAGCTGATCAGTTTCTTCCCTGTTCCCAATTTTGTACATTGCACTTTGCTTGACATTATACCTGTTGCATCTGTTCCCATTACTTCATGGGAAATAGATGGGCAAAGAGTGAAAACAGCGTCAGACTTTTTTGGGGGGCTCCAAAATCACTGCAGATGATGACTGCAGCCATGAAATTAAAAGACACTTACTCCTTGGAAGGAAAGTTATGACCAACCTAGATAGCATATTCAAAAGCAGAGACATTACTTTGCCAACAAAGGTCCGTCTAGTCAAGGCTATGGTTTTTCCTGTGGTCATGTATGGATGTGAGCGTTGGACTGCGAAGAAAGCTGAGCACTGAAGAATTGATGCCTTTGAACTGTGGTGTTGAAGAAGACTCTTGAGAGTTCCTTGGACTGCAAGGAGATCCAACCAGTCCATTCTGAAGGAGATCAGTCCTGGGTGTTCTTTGGAAGGAATGATGCTGAAGTTGAAACCAGTACTTTGGCCACCTCATGCGAAAAGTTGATTCACTGGAAAAGACTCTGATGCTGGGAGGGATTGGGGGCAGGAGGAGAAGGGGACAATAGAGTATGAGATGGCTGGATGGCATCATTGACTCGATGGACGTGAGTCTGAGTGAACTCCGGGAGTTGGTGATGGACAGGGAGGCCTGGTGTGCTGCGATTCATGGGGTTGCAAAGAGTCGGACATGACTGAGCAACTGAATTGAACTGAACTGATACTTGTTGCAGCCTGAAGTTGATCCATGATTGCTTGTATCTGTCTGCCTCATAATATTCACAGTTCATAGTCAACACTTTGAAATAAGGTAAATATTAAATAAATGCTTATTAATGAGAATTGGACTGTGAAGAAGTCTGAGCGCTGAAAAACTGATGCTTTTGAACTGTGGTGTTGGAGAAGACTCTTGAGAGTCCCTTGGACTGCAAGGAGATCCAACCAGTCCATTCTGAAGGAGATCACCCCTGGGATTTCTTTGGAAGAAATGATGCTAAAGCTGAAGCTCCAATATTTGGCCACCTCATGCAAAGAGTTGACTCTTTGGAAAAGACTCTGATGCTAGGAGGGATTGGGAGCAGGAGGAGAAGGGGACAACAGAGGATGAGATGGCTGGATGGCATCATTGACTTGATGGACGTGAGTCTGAGTGAACTCTGGGAGTTTGTGATGGACAGGGAGGCCTGGTGTGCTGCGATTCATGGGGTTGCAAAGAGTCAGACACGACTGATCAACTGAACTGAACTGAACTGATGAAATAACAAATGGATATTGAAACATTTAAAAAAGGCATAACACTTAAATTTAACTTCGGAATTGAAATATAGGTACACTGAAAACTGTAAATATTGCAAATATGGATGACAAAACTAAAACTGGCAAGAAACTACATGTTGAGGAATTGAAAGAACTGACATTGTTAAAATGTTCAGATCATCCAAACTGATCTACAGATTTAATGGAATATATATAGAAATATCACTGGGATTTTTTTTACAGAAATATACCAACATCCTATTTCTCCTATGGGACCACAAAGAACCATAAATTGGCAAAGTAATCTTGAGAAAGAAGAAGAAAACTGGAGTCCTCATTTTTCTTGACTTCAAAACTTATTATGAAAACCCATTATGTAACATACATATTACATAATTTTATATCTTATGTAAGCATATCATGTACATAATCAAACAGTGGGGTCCTGGCATGAAATCAGGTTTACAGACCAATGAAATAGTATAGAGAACTTAGAAACAAACCCATGCATATGGTCTGATGGTATTCAAGAAGGATGCCAATAATACATAATGGGGAAAGGATATTTTCACTAACAAATGGTAATGGGAAACTGGAGAGGCACACACAAAATAATGAGATAGGACCTTTGCCTTATACTGTTCACAAAAATAAACTTAAAGTGGTTTAAAACTTAAATGTGAGACCTTAAACTATAAAACTTATAGAAGAAAAGATAAAGGAAAAGCTTCTAGACATTTGTCATAGCAATGGCTTCTAGGATTTGATACCAAGAGCACAGGCCATAAAAAGCAAAAATAAATAAATTGAACTATATCAAACTTAAAAGCTTCTGGGCAGAAATGAAAAAAAAAAAAAACACAACAGGATAAAAAGGGAACCTACAGAATCAGAGAAAATATTTTCAAACCTTCTATCTGACACAAGGTTAATATTTAAAATAAACAAACTCCTACAACTAAATAACAATTGATAACCCTAGAATCAATAACTCAATTAAAAAATGTGCAAAGACCTTGAGTAGATATTTCTGTAAAGAAGACATACAAATGAGCAACAGCTATCAGAGAAACTCTTGACTATTAACTATCAAGGAAATTAAGATCAAAGTCACAATGAGATATCACTTCATATCTGTGATGGTCATCATTTTAAAAAGTAACAAATGCTGGTGAAGATATGAAAGAATTGTTCATTGTTCTTGGGACTCTAAAATGCTGTGGCTGTTAAGGAAAATAAAACGATTTTCATCAGAAAATTAACAATAAAACTCCCATATATAATCCAGCAATACCACTTCCAGGTATTTATCCAAAATAATTGAAAGCAGGATCTTGAAATGATGTTTGCAGTCCCATGATCACTACAGTGCTATTGGCAATAGCAAGAGGTAGAAGCAATCTAAATATTCCCCAGAGAGTATATTGATATAGAAAATGTGGTATACACATGTAGTGTCATAAAAGTCAGTCTTGAGAAAGAAGGGAATCCCACAATGCATAACATAGGTAAACACTGAAGACTTATTGCTAAGTGAAGTAAGCCAGTTACTGGAGAAATAGTGCATAATTCCACTTATATGAGGGAGCTAAAATAATCAAGTCCATAGAAGCAGAAAGCAAATAACAGTTGTCAGGAATTGGAGGGAAATGGGAAGTTGCTGTTCAGTGAGCATAGAGTTTGAGTTAAGCAAGATGAAAAAATTCTGTATATCTCTATACAATGATGTGCACATAGGATTAACAAAACTGTACTGAATACTTTAAAGTTTGAGAAGGTGTCTTTCTGTCAGATGTTTTTTAATAATAATATTACTAAAATTCAGCAAGATGATAAACAATAAAGGAGAATGAGGTGCAAGAAGAATAAGGAAGAAGAGAGAATGTGGTGTGTAAGAAGTAGATAGATGTTAATAGTCAAATAATAATCCATTAAGATAAGGGCTTATTGGTTTAGCAACATGGAAGCCACTGGTAAAATTCAAAACAGTGTTTCTATAGAGGATGAGTGCAAGCTAATAATTCAAAAAGAATAGAAAACTTTCTAATAGAAATGTAAAAATTGATTATAATCAGGATCAAAACAAAAATAGCTCTTAGGATGAAAGGAATGCTTTGTGATTGAGAGGCTACCCGAGAGGGTTTCTGTGTATCTGGTTAATTTCTATTCCCTGACATGTGTAGTCATAAGCCAGTTTGTGCTAAAACTTTATTTCTTTCTCTCTTTTTTTCCCCCCACACCACACAGTTTGTGGGAACTTAGTTCCCCGACCAGAAATCAAATCCTTGTCCCCTGCAGTGGAAGCATGGCTTCTTAACCACTGCACTTTCAAGGAAGCCTCTCAAATAATTTTTAAACCATACATTTATTTTATATTTTGTGTAAATAATATCAAAATTTTAAAACTTTACAAAAGAAAAGTAGAAAAGAAAGAGGAGAAAATTTTGCTCTATATGGAACCTAAGAAATGAAACAGCAAATAGAGAAAATTGTAGGGTTAAGAAAGGTTTTAAATTATTTTTAATGGAGAGAAGAAAAGCTTTTGTTATCTGATAGGAATTATCCAAATGAAAGTCAATGTTGATGATGCAAAAGTAGTGGTTTACTTGCTGGAGGTATATTCATTAAAATATGTTACAAAATAGAATCTAATACACATAAAGACGACTGAGCCCCGAAGAATTGATGCTTTCAAACTGTGGTGCTGGAGGAAACTCTTGAGAGTCCCCTGGATAGCAAGGAAATCAAACCAGTCAATCCTAAAGAAATCAACCCTGAATATTCAATGGAAAGATGGATGCTGAAGCTGAAGATCCAAAACTTTGGCCAACTGATGCAAAAAGCCAACTCATTGGACAGGACTGATGCTGGGAAGGATTGAGGACATGAGGAGAAGAGAGCAACAGGATGAGATGGTTGGATGGTATCACTGACTCAGTGGACATGAGTTTGAGCAAACCCTGGGAGATAGCGAAGGCCAAGAAAGCCCGGTGTGTTGCAGTCCATGGAGTTGTAAAGAGTCAGATCCATCTGAGCAACTGAACAGCAAATAGCACATGCAGAAAGCTTGGCTTTACTTAGGAACAGGACAATTTATCTCCAATAAGAGGAATAAATTGGAGAGTGACCATAGAGTTAAGTGGATGAGTAAATGTAAATGTGAACTTTTACAAGATCTACTCCAACTTCCATTTTCCAACTTCAATTGACACAACATCATCAAATAATTTTCACATTTTAAATGAGAAGCTCCAAGCTTGATCAAACTGAAGAACTTACAAAGTTGAAGTCTAAGTGAGTGAGAACGAGATTGAAAGGGAAATGCAATATGATTGCTCACATCATTAAAGAGCCACTTGAGGTTTGTGGTTATGATTTCAAAATGAGAACAGTCAGCATAATTATTTTTTTAGGGTTATGGTTTTGACAGGTGAAAGAAGTAGCAAAAAAGGGCTGAGGGAACTGAGGTTGTCTGAAAGGAAATAATTATAATAATTAATCCTACTTCAAGATAGAAAGGAGGGAAGTAAAAAGATAAGAGGGTTGAAAAGCAATTAATAAGGATAGTTGTTATGAAAGAAATGTTAAAGTACTTGGGAGAATGAACTATTAGGAATTTGTGGTTAGAATTTAGGGGACTTGAAACTGAGATTAAAGTAATGTGAGATTGAGAACGTTCTGTGAATAAAAATAGCAATATATTGCTAAGAAAGGGAGGCAAGCAAAATCATTGAAAGGAGCATAAATCAAGGCAGTTGAAATGTGAAAGTGCTGGAAATATAAACTATCTTGGTACTGGAACTGCTAACAACTATTTTAGGAGGGATTACAGAGAAGCCTGGCAAGCTGCAGTCCATGGGGTCACAACAACTAAACTGAACTAAACAGTGAGCCAGAATTTACAAAGATCAAGGGATCCAAAGTGGTGGTTAAAGAAACATTTCAGATTTTTAGGGAAGAATGAGAAAGAAAGGTCTGGAAGTGATAGTGAGTAACAAGAAATGTTGCCTCTGTCTTAGTGATCAGGGTGCAAAAAAAGTCATCAAGATGTTGAAGAAGACTTAGGTTGAAACCTAGAGGGATAGGATGGGGTAGGACAGGGGAGGTAGGTTCAAGAAGAAGGGCACGTATGTATGTACATTTATGGCTGATTCATGTTGATACATACATGGCAGAAACCAACACAGTATTATAAAGCAATTATCCTCCAATTAAAAATAAAATTAAAACAATAAAGTTTTAAGATTTTACTGCTGATATTAAGAGTTCTAGAAATTACACTGAAGTGGTGTCAGGAGTTAAAGAATGACTATGGATGGAGTCAGCACATTTGGAGAATAGGCAATAGAGAGTATGTAAAACAAGTTAGTAATCCTAGGTATCTTGATGGAATTTACATGAAGGGTGATCAAAGGATTAAATGTTATTCTTATAGATGGTTCTAGAGTGAGTTAGTTGAGATTATTTCAGGAAGGGTTGGTTAAGACCTTATTGGAAGCATGCAGAATTCTAGGACTCCTTTTTCACTTGTTACAACAGTGACACGGAATCTAGAAAACCAGAAATCTTATTCAAAGCACTGGTATACCTGAAACTTCTTCCTTGTTCAGGGAACACACTAGAGCTTCAGTGGTCGAGTGTGTGTGTAGTTGTTCAGTCATGTCTGACTGTTTGCCACCCCATGGACTGTAGCCCACCAAGCTCCTCTGTCCATAGGATTCTCCAGGCAAGAATACTGAGTGGGTTTCCATTTCCTTCTCCAGGGATCTTCCTGAAACATGGATCAAACCCCAGTCTCCTACACTGCAGGCAGATTCTTTACCTTCTGAGTAACCCTGGAAAGTGGAGTCCTGGATGCCAAATAGCAAATTGTTCTATCTAGAGTACCTGGAATTTTTTTTCCTTGATTTATTTTGGTGGTAGCACTGTAATTCTGCTGAATATTGAGTATATCAACCACATTTCAGGAGGTTTCTACCCAATAAACTTACTCTAGCCTGTGGAATCCCTCACTAAGATATTGTCACATTCTTTTTCACTTACATTTCTAACATACACGTCTATTAGCTCTTTTGGAAAATATAGTTTTCTACTTAAACTGTTCCTTAACAAATTAAGTTTGTAGATATTAGTAAACAATGGATTTTTTCTTTCTCCCCATTGACCTTGTAAAAATTCCAATTGAAGCAATAAATCCCTTTTATGCACTAGTGCTTCTGAGCTCCTTTGAAGAATACTCTTTATTTTGTAAGTATAGTACTTGAATTGAAAGGTCTGAGAAAATGCTATTTGCCAGAGTAGCAGATCGGTTGTTGTCTTTTTCAAAATGTTTTTTTTTTGTTTGTTTTCCTTTCTTATGCCTTAAGTGTTTTACCATACCTTAATGTTAAAAGTAAAGAAAGAGAATTGTCTTTACAGGCAATGGCATTTATAGAATATCTGTTTTGTGCCAAGAATGGTGCTAAATTCTGATGACACAGCAATCACAAAGTTAGAACTTAACTTTAAGCCTTACACTTAAAGCATAACAAAACATGAACATTCTGTTATGCAGAAATGATAATACCGTAGTGAGAGAAATATACCTAGCTTACTCATTTATTTACAGTTTGGGTAAAATAAATAATTTCAAAATGTATTACCACTAATGAAAATTGCAATGAAATTGTTAGAGGTAAAGTTGGTCTATTTTAAGTTATTTATTAGCATTCAAATCATGTGAGATATTTTACAGATGTGATCCTCGGAATAATTCTACAAAATAATTGCTCTTAATGCTATTGTGCCAATCGAATAATACAAGTTCAGAGACATTGTGTTGCTGGCTAAAACTAGCAAGTAGCACAAATGCATTATTAGCAAAGTCTTGTCAGATGGATGGGTCAATGTGATTTCAGCTATGCCATAATTTATCTAGAAGTATTTGTGGAAACATGAGCTGATACAGTTCTTTCTTTTTTTGGTGTGGATCCCTGCTACTTCTCTTGGATGTTTTAAGAACTGGAAAATACATGAGTCATTTGTAATTATAGATCTGCTTCCTGGAAAAGAAGCTAATGATTTAACTTATGCAAACAAGCTCATAAGTTATTTAATACAGCACTTTTTCAACATTAGCAAAGTCAATATGGATTTAAAGCATAACATTCTATTAGGATGTAAGTGAGAGAAACTTTGCACTGCAAACATCTTCTTATCCAAATGAGTTTGCCAATAAAGCAATTCTGTGCCCTTACTGAGAAGTGTACAAGGCAGGTGTCATCTGCATCTTGAAATTAAACATCATCATGCAAAAATTCATTTTACCAAATGTGCTGACATGTAATACAATGACAGCACACATTTATATATGTATGTTGCCAAAAAGGCCAGACAGCGCATTATTTTTGTAGTGTTTTGCATAGTGTGTATTTTACCATAAAGTGTATTGCCAAGGTTTCAAGGCAAAATCTTTTCTATCAAAGATGCAAAATGCACAGCAAAGCTTTAGTATATATGATGTGGTTTGGGCCATTCAAAAACTGTTTCTTTGAGATGCTGCTCTGGCTAAATGCACATATTTGAGTTTGATAAGCTCCAAGCCTTAACTTTTTACATGTGTTTAAATTAAATTATTATTCATAAATGCAAAAACAAACTGTACATAATTCCTTGTTACTGGTAAAAAGATTTATTTCAATGAAAACTAGGTGAACCATATTGTAAAATGTTGGGATTTTTTATAAATGCAAATAAAAACGGTCATACAGTAAAAACTCCATTTAAAGTGTCATGGTACTGAACACTGGGTTTTACTGTTAGTCAAATCACATTTCTCTTGTATATAATAAGATATAATATGCTTGCCTCATAACACATAAGGCCATTAATATGTATGTAACTTTCCTTATGAAAGAAGTACTCAGTGTGATTCATCACTGTTATAATACAACAAATACAGACTTGCAATCTTTGAAAGGAATCACTGAATCATTTATCACACTGATTTTATCCAAGAGTCAGACACGACTGAGCATCTGAGCTCTCACACATTACAACTCTTCTCAGGGAAAACAAAACACTGTTTTTCATATGAACTACACTGGACTTTCTCAGAATAAGGAACTCAACAACTTGAGGTGAGAAACAAAATTTACAGAGATAGTGAATCAATTTGTATATATCATATCTGTTTGATAATAGTGGATACAAGATTATAAAAGTTTTAGATACTAGGGACCAGGGAAAATTCATATTATGAATCAGCACCACTGATTGAACACTCTCTAGAATCCTGAAAATTCTGGGCCCAGGTATTAAAAAATAAGCAAGCAGGATTTCTAACTTCCAAACCCTTAATGTCTACATAACAGCGAGGCACATGTGAATAATAATAATACTTTATGAAATAGAGGCCCAGTAGAGGTTATTTGTGGAGAAGGCGATGGCACCCCACTCCAGTACTCTTGCCTGGAAAATTCCATGGACAGAGAAGCCTGGTAGGTTGCAGTCCATGGGTTGCAAGGAGTCAGACATGACTGAGTGACTTCACTTTCGCTTTTCACTTTCCTGCACTGGAGAAGGAAATGGCGACCCACCCCAATGTTCTTGCCTGGAGAATCCAAGGGACAGGGGAGCCTGGTGGGCTGCCGTCTATGGGGTCACACAGAGTTGGACACGACTGAAGTGACTTAGCAGCACGAGCAACAGCAGAGATTATTTGTGGAGGTATAATGCAGTATTTGAATTTTTCCATATAGTGTTCAACCTTAAAGAGTCTGAATTTACTTTTCTTAAAGTGGAGTTAGGAATTTATGAATTTACTTAAATTCCAAATTTCAAACTCATGGTTCATATCAATTCAGTCATTTCAGTCCCTTAGTCGTGTCTGACTCTGCCACCATATGGACTGCAGCACACCAGGCTTCCCTGTTCATCATCAACTCCTGGAGCTTGCTCAGACTCATGTTCATTGAGTCAGTGATGCCATACAACCGTCTTGTCCTCTGTCGTCCCCTTCTCCTCCTGCCTTCAATCTTTCCCAGCATCAGGGTCTTTTCCAAGAAGTCAGTTCTTTGCATCAGGTGGCCAACGTATTGGAGCTTCAGTATCAGTCCTTCCAGTGAATATTTAGGGCTGATTTCCTTTAGGATTGATTGGTTTGATCTCCTTGTAGTCCAAAGGACTGACAAGAGTCTTTTCCAACAACACAGTTCAGAATTATCAATTCTTTGGTGCTCAGCTTTCCTTATAGTCCAACTCTCACATCCATACATGACTACTGGGAAAACCAAGCTTTGACTAGACAGACCCTTGTCACATCAGGAGCTGCTCACAAAAATTCACATTCTATTTTTGGAGCCATTTTATTTCAGCACCAATGTTATCATAATACTGTGATTTGAGTACTCGCCACCATGTGTCTGATCTTTGAAATTTGTTGATAATCAATCTAAAACATCACAAATGCTCACAGAGGATTCTTTCCCACTTTTTATTTAGTGCCTGGTCTACCTGCTAATAGTAAGAGTTCATGGTTTTAAGCAGTTGAAAACTACTCTGGCTAATGAATACAAGCAAAAAATGAATTGAAAAAAATTACAGGAGACTTCGGAGAATTAATAGGAAGATCAGAGAATCATTCTGGAAAATGTGGCCAGGAGCTAAGGATTGCTGAGCTGTTGATAATATAAAAGAGACTATGCCATAGACATATTCTGAGATTTCATTGCTAGATGTACAGCCACTGCTATCAATGGCTACTACCACTGCTGGGCATTGCCGGTCTATCATGTCCTGTTGAGGACATTTACCTTTCCAATATTTAGCTCAATAGAAAGACCCTATTATTCAAAACTAGGACATATACATTGCTCCTTGACGTCAGATTATGGCGAGAGTCAATATTTGTCTGGCTGCTCTATGAATTATAATTAAGGAGACTTTGGGTAATTGTGAGCAAAAGTAAATAAATTAGTGCCTTCTACAACTACCTTTTATTTCAGCTTTCATTTACCCTCAATGAATCTTGTCATTTCCTTGCTTGAAAGCTTTCAGTACATTCCCACTATCCAAATATTTTTCAACCTTTAGGATGGAGTTGTATGCTGATCACAGCAGTCTTTTGTCAACATTTCTGGTCCAAACTTTCTGCCTATCTTGCAAACAAACCACACTAAGAAAAAAATAATTTCCTATTTGTGCTAGATAATGTATAATATCTAATTCAAGGTTTTTTTATTTTTTCATATGCCACTCCTCTGAATTCTCTCTGTGCCATTTTCCTCAACACAGAATGACTTATTCTATCCTCTCTGCTTCTATGCCTATCTATGTATGTCGTTTATGCAACTGTATATTTACCTTAGTGTCTTTTTCTATACTATGAACTACTTGAGGGGCTGAGCTCTGTCATATTTTGTTTCCTTGTCATTAAAAATATTTGTTAATTACTTGTCCATGTCTTTACATAGTACTAGGGATACAATAGAAATCTTGAAATCTATCTTTTAAAACAATAATTGACATAAAATGGGAGTTAGCATACAAGACATGAATGACAAGCACTCAAGGAACTGCTTTGTGATTATCATATTCAGAAGTGCTAGGGAACGAGGAATTATTTTTCAGTTGCTTCTGATTATTTCTCAATTTGGAATTTATATTTGATAGTTTAGACCGACAGAGGTTGGAACACTTTTATACACTTCAGTGGATTTCATTACAAGCTTAGTTCATTTTATCATGTTTAGCATAATTATTGAAATAGATACATTTATGTAAAATGATGCCTTTTTCCACCAGTGGTAATTAGACTGGTCTTGGTGGCCAGTAGTAATTTTTGTTTAATGGTTTACTGTTTTCTCAGAAATTTCTAGCTTTTGCTTTAAATTCAAAATATACCAGGTTAACACCTCTTGTATTCATTCCACACTGTTAAAGATAAGTACTATAACATCTTTTAAAAATTCAGTGTGAATAATTATTTTTAGTAAAACCATCTATTCAGATCTCAGTAGAAGTCATGTAGTCTTCCCATCAAATCCCTATGCTTTTCTTAAGTGTTCTTACTAAACTATCATTAAATTTTTCCGTCACAGTTTAGGTAACAATACCGATTGTGAATGCTTTATGATGACTTGCTGTCAGGACTGGAAATCCAGTCAAGCTCAAAGAAATGAATGGTGTCAGTGATATAATGCTATTTAATAAGTGTGGAAGTATTTAAATCCTTCTGCTTGTAATAAGCTAGGATTTATTTCAAGGGAAAAGACGAGAGTAAGAGCTGAGTGATTTGAAGTAAGTGTGTTTCTTTCAAAAGCTGCTTCTTTTCATAATGACTTGAAAGGAAATCTAGCTGTAGACCTCTAATTTGTCAAACCTGTAGTTCAGGGAACACAAAGTAATTATCTCTTCATATTTACTTCCACTTATCAGAATTTTCTTTTATTTTCCAAATATGGCCCTGAGTTCCTGGGATTCTCAAACTGTTTCCTAAAGGTCAGTGAGATAAAATGTTTTCTACAGCAAGATTAAGTTTCTATTTGTATTTTTTACTCTCATTCTTTTATAAGTCCATAGTGTAATTTGAAAAATTTACTTGATGTGATGTTGCAGCAGATTAACTACAGAAGTAGACATGCAAATCCAGTTGTCCCCTACTGAGCCAGACATTGAAGAGATTTGAAGCAAGTCATAAAGTGCAGCTCTTATCACTGTTTTTTTAAATATAGCTATTTTTCCATGAAAATATATTAAGTATAATGGCATTTGCATTGTTATTTTAAACAAGTTAATTAAAATTCATGAAAGATTCTCTTAGTTCTAATGTCTAGCATGCAAATAAATATCAAGAGATATAACTCTCCATAACAAAGCTGAGGATGCCTTTGTGAGCCTCTATCATTTGTAAAAGTACAAAGAAGTCCTGAGACTATAAGGTTTGGAAACCATTGACCAAAAGAATTTGACTTGAGTCTTTTCTGGGATTGTGTAGCTTAGCTCATTGTTTAGCTAATTCTATGACTTATGGTGTATTATAGAAACATGATTTACAGGTTCATAAAGTGTTCTCCCATCTTACCTTACTTCCCTTTTCATAATACCAATTACACGCCACTGTAATTGCTTGTTTATCTTCTGCCCTCACTGCTCAGGTGAGATTGCATAGGTAATTAATGAAAATTTGATTATGGCATGATAATTTAATGAAGCATTAATGTTGTTTTAATAGCTATATGCTCATCTGTAACAGGAAGGGTTACTTTTGACTCCATGCTCTGACTATAACCCTTGTTTTTGCCTTTTCTGCTGTTATAATCTCATACATAATAGCCTGCCTCAGAGAACCCTGCCCCTTCTCAGTTCAGTTCAGTTCAGTCACTCATTCTTCGGCACTCAGCTTTCTTTATAGTCCAACTCTCACATCCATACATGACTACTGGAAAAACAAAGCTTTAACTAGACAGATATTTGTTGGCAAAGTAATATCTCTGCTTTTTAATATTCTGTCTAAGTTTGTCATATTTTCTTCCAAGGAGCAAGCATTTTTTAATTCCATGGCTGCAGTCACCATCTCCAGTGATTTTGGAGCCCAAAAGAATAAATTATCTCACTCTTTCCATTGTTTACCAATCTATTCACTATGAATTGATAGGCCCAGATGCCATAATCTTAGTTTATTGAATGTTGAGTTTTAAGCCAACTTTTTCAGTCTTCTCCTTCACTTTCATCAAGAGGTTCTTTAGTTCCTGTTCACTTTTTGCCGTAAGGGTGGTGTCATCTACATATCTGAGGTTATTGCTATTTTCCCCAGCAGTCTTGATTCCAACTTTTGTTTGTTTCAGCAGGGCATGTCACATGATGTATCCTGCATATAAGTTAAATAAGCAGGGTGACAATATACAGCCTTGACCTACTCTTTTCCCAATTTGGAACCAGTCTATTGTTCTATGTCTGGTTCTAACTCTTGCTTCTTGACTTGCATGCATATTTCTCAGGAGGCAGGTAAGGTGGTCAAGTATTCCCACCTCTTGAAGAATTTTCCAATTTCTTGTGATCCTCATAGTCAAAGAATTTGGCATAGTCAATACAGCAGAAGTAGATATTTTTCTGGAACTCTCTGACCCTTAAACTAAAGAGCCTTTATTCAGCTCACAGGAAGACATTTTGACCCTGCCCACCTGTGAATGACTATAAGGAAAATAAACTGTCACATTCCTTTGCCTGTGGCTTGCCATTCTAGGAGCTATTTTCTAATAGGAATTAAATGACCATTTAATTTTGTTTCCTCACCTCCCCCTATCTTGGATCCATTAAAGAACCTGACATCCAGTCCCCAGCAAAATAGTTATTTTGAGACATTAGTCTTCCATCTTCTGGATCAGCTGGCTTTCTGAATAGTCATATTCTTTGCTTTAACATCTCATCCCTTGTATTTATTAGCCTCTCTTGAAGCAGGCAGAGCAAACTTGGACTCAGTACCCCTTTGCTTTAGGAAAAATTTAATGTCTTAGTATGTTTGGGCTGCTATAACAAAATAACACAGACTAGGTAATTTATAAACAGCAGAATTTTAATGTTCACAATTCTGGTGGCTGGAAATCTAAGATAAGGGTGCCAGTATTGTAGGGCTAGAGTCCTCTTTTGAATCAGAAATAAGATTATCCTTACATGATGGAAGGGAGTAGTGAGCTCGGTGCAATCTTTTTTATAAGAGCACTAATTCTATTCTTGGGAGCTCCACTTTCATGACCTAATCACTTCTTAGGCTCAAGCTCTTAATATCTCCCAAGGACTCTACCTACTAATAACATCACTTTTAGAGGATCTAAATATTCAAATTTGGAAGAAACACAAACATGCAGACCATGACATATAGTTAGAAATCAAAAGTAGAAGCTGCTTATAAGCTATTTCTTTTTCTGCCATATCTTTTTCAAAGGTTCAGCTTATAACAGAAATTGTGCTAAAGCACAGGGTGCAAAGAAGTATTTCTAAAGATAGAAAGTAAGGGAGATTAAAAAATTGAGGGAAGTAGAAGGACTGAGGTAGAAATAGAGAGAGCCTCAAACAATGCTAGTGAGTTGACAGTCAGAGAAAGAGAAAAACTTAGTATTTCCTAAAGTTTTGGACCAGTAAAATGGCAAGACTCTAAACAGAATAGTTATGCTTCTAAGGTGGCTTAATTGGCAAGAATCTGCCTGCCAATCCCAGGAGACACGAGTTCCATCCCTGGGTTGGGAAGATGGAGAAGGAAATGTCAACCCACTCATTTTTCTGCTTGCAGATTTCCATAGAAAGAGGAACCAGGCAAGCTACTGTTCACAGGGTAGCTGTACTGTCTGACTCTATAGTCAGACAAGGCTTAGTAACTGAGCATACATGCATATACAGAGAATAGTTCTATAGTAAGCACAAAGTAGGTAGACTCTAGTCACTGGAAGGACTCAGACCTGATAAAAATTTCCACATATTATGTGAGACAAAAAAGAGCACTGTCATCAGATTCCAAAGAATCATTCATAAATTCGGTCAGTGAGAAATGTAGTGCCATTCACCTTGAAGATTTTCAAATCTGCTCCCGTTTTCAATAAACATCAAGACTGACTCAATTTCTAGAAGCCTCCCTCAAAAAAACTTAATAAAAGTTCAAGGCCATATTACATTTGTGCTAAAAATATAAGTTGATATTTATTGCTCAGTTGAATTTGTAGACTAAGGTTCATGATGTTTATACATAAAACTTAGGTTAAATATCCATTTCTACAGTACATAATTCCTCCTGCTTGATTTGCAAATAATTTAGAAATAAATTGTATAGTTACTCATGTCACCTTAATTCACATTAATGAATTACAAAAATTCAATAAAAACAGAATAGGAACTCCTTTAGCAGGCAGCATACATATTGTACACTCATGTCAACCACAAGAGACAGATATGAAGCAATATCATTTACCCAGACTTACATACCAACCTTGGCTTCTTGATAAATTTCTCACATATCTTGGAAGGATTAAGTATTTGTTATTAGAGAACAAAAGGCCTGTTTCATGTTTTGCTCTAATGTGCCACTTTTCACCAAAAGAAAGAGATATAGAATATTATAAACACAAGTTTGCAAATAGCCAGAGGAAGGATCAGAATCTCTATGCCAAGATACAAAATCCAAGTACAAAATCCTGCTATCACTTGTCCTGCAGACACCCTCAAGCGAGCCCTTGGAGACAAGTCTTCTGTTTTAGAGACTCTGTACATTTAAATTAGGAAGTTGAACTTTCAAAGCTAACATCTGGAAAAATTGCAGAAGCTACCCATGGCATGTTCCTAGAAGTTTTTATTAGCAACAGAGAAACCTGACTGGATAATGATATTAATAGTTGAGAACTTTATGTGTTTCCTGTTCTCTCTATTTGGTTAAGTCATGAGGCAGAAACTCTGATTGTACAACATAAGCAGTGTTTTTTCTTGTATTAAGAGTCTCATCCTTTTCTATTTAATTTTATTTTCTGTTCTTACCATGGAAAATGAAATTTAAGGAAAAAGTTGGAATTGTTTTAGTTTTACAGATCAAGACTTCTGAACTGTTGCCCTAATGATTTAACTGAATTATTAATTTTAAGGAAAGTATCCAAATCCCATATCTCAACTTGAGCTGACTTTTGATGATACTCTAGGAATAGGAAGCCCCTGATTTCTTTCCCTGAGAGAATATATTTCTTTTTACTTTACAGCTAATCCTCAAGATAATCTACATTATCAAATCATCAGTAATTAAGCTATACAAAGCTTATACAAGTAAATGAAAACAGGGTATCCATAAGGAATAAATTGAGGGTAGGTTCAACAAAATAAGTATGAACTATTTAAGTATAAATTGTTAAGACATACCCATATGGTATAAAAAATAGAAGCCAGCTTTTACTACCTGGTGAAAGAGAATTGTTAAATGTTCTGGTCTTTTGTGAACTAGCCAACATTTCATGTGTAGCTTGAAATCAGCTGTGGTGGAAGTATTGAGCTCAGAAAATGTTATACATCACTGCTTCCCTGGTTTGGAAAGTAGGTTATTAAATATTTATGAGTACAGTTCTGTATATAAGGCCAGCGTTAGCATCCCTACTTTGTAGGATAGTCGAAAAACTCTAATTTTTGTGAGAAGCAAACAAACATCTCTTAAAATAAAAATATTAAAATTATGTCACAATGAGATAAATTAAGCACTTTTTTTCAGTCAAACCTTATAATTAATCCTTTCTTGGTTATCCCCCCCCCTTTTTTTTGGTTTCATTTATTTTGGCTAAACTAAGTAAAATAAAAAGGAGATACTTTAATTTTCTTTAAAAATATCAACCTACAACTCTTTTGTATTACACTTGCTTATTTTGAAAAATAACATCTAAGGAGATATTATGACCCTGTACACATGAACTGTCTCACTCAAATTCTCCTACATAATTCTTATTTCTAAGTTTGGGTACTTGTTTACATTTATTACTTTTGGATTATTATTATTTTTTTAATTTTTATTTTTACTTTTTTTTGCTTTACAATACTGTATTGGTTTTGCCATACATTGACATGAATCAGCCACGGGTGTACATGAGTTACTTCTTCGTTTTTCCTCTGTAGACATACTGTGTGCCAAGCATAGGATTAGACATATTATTAATATTGAATTTAATTCTCACAATCATTAATGTCATTTTCTCCATCTTACAGGTAGAGAAAATTGAGAAACTATAAGATTAGGATTTATTGCATAGCTAATAAATGGCAGAGAGAATTTTATCCCAGATTCTCAAGTTACTGCTTCTAATTAAAATGCTTCCTTTAGTCATCAGAATTATTTGCTTATTGGATATCTAATACTGCTTACTGGATATCTTACTGGATATCTGTAACTGCTTAATGAAGTCGCTCAGTCATGTCTGACTCTTTGCAATCCCCTGGACTTTAGCCTACTAGGTTCCTCTGTCCATGGAATGTTCCAGACAAGAGTGCTGGAGTGGGTTGCCATTTTCTTCTCCACTATAACTGCTTACTGAATATCTAATACTCCTTTGCTAGAGGAAGTAAATAGATATGTGTCTGTTTACAAGTTGTTTTTTTTTTCCTTTTCCCCAAAAAGAAAATTATGTATCTATTTATTCAATGTGAAAACATAATTTATAGATTAGCTTATATGATATAAAGCTATTAGATTTTATTCAACTGTTCTTCTCAGTTTACATATTTAGGTGCTTATGATGATATAAATCAAAATTTGAACTCTAACTTTTGTAAGACTTTTATTGGATTTAGAAAGAGAAAAATATATATATATAGGATTTTTTTCTCTCAATAATATCATATAGTCTTCTTAAAATACTCATATTAAAATAACCTTCAGTTCAGTTCAGTTCAGTCACTGAGTCATGTCCAACTCTTTGCAACCCCATGAACCACAGCACTGCAACCCTCCCTGTCCATCACCAACTCTCGGAGTCCACCCAAACCCATGTCCATTGAGTTGGTGATGCCATCCAACCATGTCATCCTCTGTTGTCCAAAATAACCTTAACATGCCACAAAATCTATGTGGTTACTCCAGGTATGCAATTCTTTGACTTTCTTTTTAAGATTCCAAGATAATTTCCTAATATTTCAAAATACCTACAAGCTCCTTTCTATTCTTTCCTGCCAACTTTATGATTTTCCCCTATATGCAGCCTGCCTCATGTTGTCTAAAACCTGCCTGATTCTTTGACAATTACCTCTTTATGTTTTCTGTGGTGCTTGGTTTTATCTGTATGCTCATTAGTAGCCTCAAATTTTCCCATAAATCCTGGCACACACATAATCATTAGACTCCTGGTATGTGAATTGGAAAGTGGCAACCAGATAACCTTTGTTTAAAAGGTAAACATAAACTTTCTTAAGACATATTATGCTAAAGACATTGACAGCTTACAGTGTCAGATTCTTGATCTCCAAAGATTTAGCTTCAGAACCAGGGACCAGGCTTGATAACTCAAGAGCTCTTGCATTGTAGAATTTTATTAAAGTATAAAAAGGGACAGAAAAATCTTGTGACATAGACATCAGAAGGGGGACAGAGAGTGCCCCCCACGCTGGTGTTATTAATGGAATTATATACCTTTTAATTAATTATTACAATAAATCAGAAGAATGTCTTAAGGTTGTAAAGATCTTACTAGACCCACTCCCATAATTTATATTTTAAGATAACAGGATTAGCCAGAGGTTTTTCAGGGAAGAGAAACTGTCCTCAAGCAGGATACATTGTTGTTATATAATCCTTCAGTTCAGTTTAGTCACTCAGTCGTGTCCCACTCTTTGCGACCCCATGAATCACAGCACACCAGGCCTCCCTGTCCATCACCAACTCCCGAAGTTCACTCAAACTCACGTCCATCAAGTCGGTGATGCCATCCAGCCAATTCATCCTCTGTCATCCCCTTCTCCTTCTACCCCTAATTCCTCCCAGCATCAGGATCTTTTCCAATGAATCAACTCTTTGCATGAGGTGGCCAAAGTATTGGAGTTTCAGCTTCAACATCAGTCCTTCTAATGAACACCCAGGACTGATCTCCTTTAGGATGGACTGGTTGGATCTTGCAGTCCAAGGGACTCTCAAGAGTCTTCTCCAACACCATAGTTGAAAAGCATCAATTCTTCGCTGCTCAGCTTTCTTCACAGTCCAACTCTCATATTCATACATGATCACTGAAAAAACCAAAGCCTTGACTAGACAGACCTTTGTCGGCAAAGTAATATCTCTGCTTTTCAAAATGCTATCTAGGTTGGTCATTACTTTCCTTCCACGGAGTAAGCATCTTTTTATTTCTGGAATCAAAAAGAGCAATATTGCATAGGGACCTGGAATGTCAGGTCCATGAGTCAAGGCAAATTGGAAGTGGTCAAACAGGAGATGGGAAGAGTGAACGTCGACATTTTAGGAATCAGCGAACTAAAATGGACTGGAATGGGTGAATTTAACTCAGATGACCATTATATCTACTCCTGTGGGCAAGAATCCCTTAGAAGAAATGGAATAGCCATCACGGTCAATAAAAGAGTCCGAAATGCAGTACTTGGATGCAAACTGAAAAACAACAGAGTGATCTCTGTTCGTTTCCAAGGCAAACCATTCAATATCAACCAGTAATTCAAGTCTATGCCCCAACCAGTAATGCTGAAGAAACTGAAGTTGAACAATTCTGTGAAGACCTACAAGACCTTTTAGAACTAACTCTAAAAAAAGATGTCTTTTTCATTATAGGGGACTGAAATGCAAAAGTAGGAGGTCAAGAAATACCTGAAGTAACAGGCAAATTTGGCCTTGGAGTACGGAATGAAGGAGGGCAAATGCTAATAAAGTTTTGCCAAGAGAACGCACTGGTCATAGCAAACACCCTTTTCCAATAACACAAGAGAAGATTCTACACATGGACATCACCAGATGGTCAACATTGAAACCAGATTGATTATATTCTTTGCAGCCAATGATGGTCAACCTCTATACAGTCAGCAAAAGCAAGACCAGAAGCTGATTGTGGCTCAGATCATGAACTCCTTATTGACAAATTCAGACTTAAATTGAAGAAAGTAGGGAAAACCACTAGACCATTCAAATCTGACCTAAATCAAATCCCTTATGATTATACAGTGGAAGTGAGAAATAGATTTATGGGACTAGATCTGATAGAGTGCCTGATAAACTATGGATGGAGGTTCTTGACATTGTACAGGAGACAGGGATCAAGACCATCCCCATGGAAAATATAATCCTTAGTACAGAGTTTAAACTGCATTGTGTAATCATCAGTTCCAGGTTTAAAGAAAAAATGGTTTTATGTTTCTAAGACTAAGGAATGTAGAGAAGAAAATGATGTCTGTCCTTTCTTCCTCCTTGAGAATTTCAGACCCCTATCTCTGCTTCAAGAGCCCCAGACCCCTTTCTCCTCCTTGGGGACTCTGGACTTCTTATCAACCTGCCTGGGAATTGATTCTCTCATTCCCCCCTTTTCTTTTAGCAGAATTATTTTGCCAAGGGAAGGGAGCATCATTTTAATTCCATAACTACTTTCTGCTGTTGAATGGCATGGTTCCTAAATTGTTGAGGCAACATAATTCTCTTAACCCTCATATTGAGGGTCTCTGATCCAGGGGCCACATGTAATAGTTAGAGGAGTTTGTGGCACTCCTAGGCACCTGGACAACCATTTGTAACTTAAAAGCTTTCAGATGGTTACAAACAAATCCAATTTTACAGTTACAGATGTAAGGCAAAATAGCCAATAAACCTAGTTAATGCATAATCAGAATTAAAAGTTACATTATGTTCATAGTTACATCAGTCCATTTTAGGATTATTAGATGTCATCAGATCAAGAAGAAGCATCACATATGATTGTTGTTGGTGACAGTATTCTTAGAGTTGAAGAAAGTCCTTTCCTTGAAGTGGAGAAACCCACCATGGGAAGTCTTCAATTGAAGAGGAAGGGAGTGCTCCGAAGACCCAGTAATTGTGAAATGCAGCACAGTAATGAGTCCAGGACAGGAAGGCACTGTCTTGAGGGTCAAATGGCAGACTCAGCAAAAGTCACCAGAAGCAAGCCTTTTGGAGTCAGCAGAAGCAAGCCCACCTAGACCTCAAGCCCATCTCAGTTCCTGGCTCAAACAGTGGCTTGTTTGACTCAAAGGCTGGGTCATGAGTTAACCTCCCAGTAACGTCTGCTGCAAAGCTAAAAGCTGAGTTACATAGCTAATTTTAAAGCTTCAGGATCAATGACAATATCTATGCACAAAAACAGTCTGTCATAGAGATAGTCCCTTCTTCTTAGGGGCAGTTTGAGCCCTCATTAAAGCTATGGGTAAAACTTTAAATCAACTGTCTTATGTATCCTGAGTTAGCTTACATGGATGTCTTTTAATAATAGCATTAGCCTTTTCAACCTTTCCTGAAGATTGGGGTCTCCAGGAACATTGTAAGTGATATTCTGTTCCTATAACTTTTGACCCCCTTGAGTTACAGCAGCTTTAAAGACGGAACGTTGTTGCTCTGAGCTTTAGAGTCTAAGATCCCACTTACATCATAAGAAGTCAGTACAGTAAAATTTTGCCCATTCATTAACCTCCAGCATTAGTGGATACTGTTTTTGGTGAGAAAATAGGTGAGGGTCATTGACCTTCATAAAGACAGGAATAGCATTTTGTGCTCAACACACAGTTTTTCCATCAGCCCATATACTAGGATTTAAAGTCTGTGCCATTAAAAAGAGCTGGTTCTATAATCATGAAAACAGAGGACTGGACCTTGTTTAGTATATCCCTCCCCAGAAGGGGTGAGGGAGACTCTGGCACGATTAGAAACTTTTGAACATACCACAGAGTCCCAGTTGTAACTTAAAGGATAGCTGACATAAAAATGCTTGGCTCATCCCAATATGGTAGTGGATAGGAAGGAAATCAGATCGCAGGCTTTAGTGAGCAGAAAGTTGCCCCAGTGTCCAAAAGAAAATTGACTGATTGGTCCTTCATGGTTATTAATACCCAGGGTTCCTCAGGAGTTATTAGGATGGGGGCTTGTGTGGGGACCCCCAGGCACCTTCAGTCTCTTTGCCTTGAGAGTAAGACCCCTGAGGCCTACACCTCAGAGGGCTGTCTCTTCTCCAGTGTGGTCCTTTACAGACCAGTCATGGAGCCAGGGGCGGCTTGGATGCCTGAGGGCAGTCCTGCTTGAGATGCCCCTCCTTTCCACAGTAATAGCAAGCCCATCCCTTTTTACCTGGGTCCCTCTGGGCATTTTACTCAGGCTGTTTCAGAGCAGGTCTAACAGCCATTGTTGCGGCTTCAGTCTTTTGCCTGGTTCTTTTTTTTCCTCCTATTTTGCTCCTCTTATTCTCTACCATAATATATCATCTGAGCCAGCTGTAACAGTTTATCTAAAGACTGATTTGGTCCAAACATTTGTTTTCGTAACTTACAGCAGATATCTGGAGCGAACTAAGTGAGAAATCTATCTTTGAAGATCATTCTTCCTTCTGCACTTTCAAGATCAATGTCTGTAAACTTGTAGAGAGCCTCCTGTAGTCTATACTTGGAGTTTATCAGGAGTTTCCTTTTCTCCCTGCTCTATGTCAAACAACTTAGCATAGTTTAAAATCTCAGCATGTGCTTGGTTAAGTCCTTCAAGAATACATCCGACAAAGTGACTCTCTTATTGGAACTACTTGGTTCCTAGTAGGAAGGAGGGTTATTTCATGTTTCCTCTTTCCCCTTGTCTCACGTTCAAGCCATTTCTCTCCAAAAGTAGTAGTTTCCTCCAAAACCCTAGTTCTCAAGTCAGGAGTCAGTGTCTGTCCCAAGATATACATTACATCTCTGCAAGTAAGTTCATAAAGTTAGTCCTGAAAAGGCTTCTAGGTTTTTCTCTCGATTCTCTAAATAGTCTCGACCCCAATTGGTACTGTTGGAATTTCTACCAAGACTGAGGCAATCCCTCCTGGAACCCCTAGTTCTCAACATGTTCAGGTGGAAGTCCCAGATACAGGGGCAAAATAGAGGGCAGGAAGAAGCTGAAGTCTTCACACCCAAATCTGCACCCTTAGGACATAAGCCTGGCATGTCTTTCAGAGAGATAAAGGCAAACACATATGGCACTTCTACCCATTTCAGTTATTTTCTACAGAACCAGTCTAGCTGTAAAATAGTAATAATTGAGATCCTTCAACAGATCAGTGTTTCCCATCTTCCAAAGGATACTGTGGCCATTCAGTATCACACAAGAAGATAAGCCATGCCTTTTTAAATTCTGGGGATCAAACTTGTCCCAGCATTTAAAAAAAAAAAATACATTTTAAAGGAATGGTTTTGGAACAGCTAGCTCCCATCTGTAAGAGAGAAAAAAGCAGCATCCACAGCTATGGCTTTTTCCACTGGAAGCGTCTTTCCCTGCTCTAGATGGAGGTGCAGACAGACTCCCCACCAAAGCTTTCTTTCCCTGGTTGGACTTAGTCTGTCCCTTACCAATGCCGGCATCTTACTCGTCCCTCCCAGTTCTCCCGCCGAGGTGAGATGGAGATGCAGCAGCGGTAGACTTGCAAGACGGATTTCTAGTTCTTTACCACAAAGAACTTCGTTTGATTTGCCAGAGTAGTTTCCAAGAATGCTTCCCAAGCTAGGACTACTAGGGGAAGCATCCATATTACATATACTCACGCACATTCCTGAGTATAGTCCTGACTGCAGTAGAAATGGTGAGTCATAAAAGGACCAACAACAACCAAGATGTCCTTCCTGAGTGTCACCACACCAGTATATATGATAGCAAAAGAGGTGGTGGAGGGTTGGCCAGCGAGGAAAACGTCATTTTTGTCCTCGAGCTACTAGGACCAATCCTTCCAGTTCATTTTCATGGATTACACAGAAAGTAATATCTAAGGAGTTGAGGCAAAAGCCATCAGAGATCCTGCTCTGGTCCATTAAGAGTTAGCACTACCAAAGGAGGAACCCATTGAATTTCCAGTCTGGCCAGATCCTGCAGTTCCTGGTCTGTGTCCTCAAAAACCTCATGGTCACCAGCAGAGCTTCTGTTCACATAGATCGGAGACAGAGCTGTGACAAAGACTCACTTTCAGGTTGCTGGCCCCTGAGGCGGGCAGCCTCTGACCTCTAGCTTGAGACTCCTTTCTGGAACTAGAGCTCCGCCTCACTCCCAAACATGCTCCTGTAACTTTCAACTCCTAGTAAGGCTAGGCGCTTCTATCTATATAGTTTGAGGTCTAAATAAAAGTACAGAGTAATGGCATGGATTACAAGTCCCTTGAGAGTCTATGATTTGACAGATTAGGTTAGTACCCCACATAATTATGAAATGGTCAAAGAGACCAGGAAAAAGTGACTGAGAAAGGAAAGTTCGGTCCACACACTTTGCCCATTTCTGGTCGCTCCCCTAGCAGCGATCTTGGGTGTCTCTCGGTATTGGCAGGTCATTATAAATCCCCATCAAGTCTTGCCTTTTGGGGGCTGCCTTCAGTCATTATGAGGCATCAGGAAACCGCAGAGCAGGCATGGTTCATCACTTGCTTTGTGCAGGGCGTGTCATTCATTCACACAAGCACATTGTAGTTAGTAAAGAAAAGCAGGAAATGTGCAACTGAAAAAGGAGAGAGACTAGGGCTCTGAGTGTTCTTACCTTGTCCTGATGATCCCAGTAAAGCCCACAAGATGATGGCTTATGGTGAATGGTGTCAGATTCTTGATCTCCGAAGAATAAGATTCAGCTTCAGGACCAGGGGCCAGGCTTGATCACTCAAGAGCTTTTGTGTTGCAGAATTTTATTAAAGTAAGAAAGGAAACAGAGAAAGCTCCTGACATAGAAACCAGAAAGAGGATGGAGAATGCCCCCCCTTGCTGGTGTTAGTAAAGGAGTTATATACTTTTCAATTAATTATTCAGTTCAGTTCAGATCAGTTGCTCAGTCGTGTCCAACTCTTTGCGACCCCATGAACTGCACCATGCCAGGCCTCCCTGTCCATCACCAATTATTAAAATAAATCAAAAGACTGTATTAATGTTGTAAAGATCTTAGTAAACCCACTTTCATAATTTACATTTTAAAACAACAGGATTAGCCAGAAGTTTTTCAGGGAGGAGAAACTGTCCTTAAGTAGGATACATTGTTGTTATATAATCCTTAGTGCAGAGTTTAAACTGAGTTGTTTGTTGTGTAACCATAAGTTCAGGGCTTAAAGAAAAAAAAAATTATGTGACTAAGACTAAGGAATGTAGAGAAGAAAAATATGTTTGTCCTTTCCTCCTCCTTGAGAATTCCAGACCCCTATATCCACTTCAATAGCCCCAGGTCCCTTTCTCCTTCTCGGGGACCTCGGACTTCTTACCAAGATGCCTAGGAACTAACTCTCTCAACATCAAATATGTAGTAACAATAATTACTATAATGGTGAATTCTTTTAGAAAATAATCTATATCCTTGAGCAGAGTGAAGACTTTTGAAATTTATCTACATTAGGATATTCATAATTATTATGCTGCTAAGTCAATTCAGTCATGTACGACTCTGTTCTACCCCATAGATGGCAGCCCTCCAGGCTACCCCATCCCTGGGATTCTCCAGGCAAGAACACTGGAGTGGGTTGCCATTTCCTTCTCCAATGCATGAAAGTGAAAAGTGAAAGCGAAGTCCCTCAGTAGTGTCTGACTCTCAGCGACCCCACGGATTGCAACCTATCATGTTCTTCCGTCCATGGGATTTTCCAGGCAAGAGTACTGGAGTGGGGTGCCATTGCCTTCTCCACATAATTATTGTAAAAGAACAGAATTCTTTCAACTAATAACCATGTTCTACAAGTTTAGCATTATAGAAATCGAATTCCAAAAATGTTGTGAAGAATAGAGGAAGTTGGAGAATCAATAAAATCCTTTGAAACTTATAGCAGATATAGCAAGATGGAGAAAGTAAACAAGCTGAAGATAAAAATCAAAAAGTTGGTTATTGGTTTTAAGATTAACAAGTGTAAAAATTCCATATGATAAAAAAATTCATGATGTGGCCATGGTTATGAATTGATGTGTATGGCTCTGGAATGAGATTTATGAAGAGAAGCTGAGAAAATATAGAGTATAGAACTTGGTTACTTGTAAGATGATCTATATGGCTGTTTCAGATTCAGTTCAGTCACTCAGTCATGTCTGACTCTTTGTGACCCCATGGACCGCAGCATGCAAGGCCTCCCTGTCCATCATCAACTCCCAGAGTTTACCCAAACTAATGTTCATTGAGTTGGGGATGCCATCCAACCATCTCATCCTCTCTCATCCCCTTCTTCTCCCACCTTCAATCCTTCCCAGCATCAGTGTCTTTTCCAACGAGTCAGCTCTTTGTATCAGGTGGCCAAAGTATTCAGCTCCAACCTCAGTCCTTCCAATGAACTCTTGGGACTGATCTCCTTTAGGATGGACTGACTTGATTTCCTTGCAGTCCCAGGGAATCTCAAGAGTCTCCTCCAACACCACAGTTCAAAAGCATTAATTCTGCCCTTAGCTTTCTTTATAGTCCCACTATCGCATCCATACATGACTACTGGAAAAACCATAGCCTTGATTAGACAGACTTTTGTTGGCAAAGTAATGTCTCTGCTTTTTAATATGCTGTCTAGGTTGGTCATAACTTTCCTTCCAAGGAGTCAACGTCTTTAATTTCATGACTTCAATCACCATCTGCATGATTTTGGAGCCCCCCAAAATAAAGTCAGCCACTGCTTCCACTGTTTCCCCATCTATTTGCCATGAAGTGATGGGAATGGATGCCTGATATTAGTTTTCTGAATGTTGAGATTTAAGAAAACCTTTTTACTCTCCTCTTTCATTTTCAACAAGAGGCTCTTTAGTTCTTCTTCACTTTCTGCCATACAAGTGGTGTCATCTGCATATCTGAGGTTATTGATATTTCTCCTGGCATTCTTGATTCAAGCTTGTGCTTTATCTAGCCAAGTGTTTCTCATAATGTATTCTGCATGTAAGTTAAATCAGCAGAGTGACAACATATAGCCTTGACGTACTCCTTTCCAGATTTGGAGCCAGCATGTTGTTCCATGTCCAATTCTAACTGTTGCTTCCTGACCTGCATACAGATTTCTCAAGAGGCAGGTCAGGTAGTCTGGTATTCCAATCTCTTTCAGAATTTTCCATAGTTTATTGTAATCAACACAGCCAAAGTCTTTGGCATAGTCAGTAAACAGAAATAGATGTTTTTCTGGAACTCTGTTGCTTTATCTATGATCCAGAGGATGTTGGCAATTTGATCTCTGGTTCCTCTGCCTTTTCTAAAACCACCTTGAACATCTGGAAGTTCATGGTTCACTTATTGCTGAATCCTTCCTTGGAGAATTTTAAGCATTTCTTTACAAGCATGTGAGATGAGTGCAATTGTGAGATAGTTTGAGCATTCTTTGACATTGTCTTTCTTTGGGCTTGGAATGAAAATTGACCTTTTCCAGTTCTGTGTCCACTGCTGAGTTTTCCATATTTTCTGGCATATTGAGTATAGTACTTTCACAGCATCATCTTTTAGGATTTGGAATAGCTCAACTGGAATTCCATCATCTCCACTAGCGTTGTTTGTAGTGATACTTTGTAAGGCCCACTTGACTTCACATTCCAGAATGTCTGGCTCTAGGTAAGTGATCACACCATCGTGATTATCTGGGTCATGAAGATCGCTTTTGTATAGTTCTTCTGATTCTTGCCACCTCTTTTTAATATCTTTGCTTCTGTTAGGTTCATACCATTTCTGTCCTTTATTGAGCCCATCTTTGCAAGAAATTTTCCCTTGGTATCTGTAATTTTCTTGAAGTGATCTCTAGTCTTTCCTATTCTTGTTTTCCTCTATTTCTTTGCTTTGATCTCTGAGGGAGACTTTCTTATCTCTCCTTGCTATTTTTTTGGAACTCTACATTCAACTGGTATATCTTTCCTTTTCTCCTTTGCTTTTGTTTCTCTTCTTTTCATAGCTATTTGTAAGGCTGTTTGACTATTCCAAAATAATGGACATGTATGAGATTTAGAGAAAGAATATGTTTGAGATGTGAAAGCCCAGCAATACTTACTCTGTAGGTTAAAACAGTCAGTTTAGAGTTCAGATATTGACCTGAAAAGGGTGCATAGGTTATAAAAGTTCAGAGAGTATGCCTTTGCTTTTGGCACTGATGGACTATACATACTCTTCAACTAAGAAAAAGAAGGATAACATGACAATTTTATTTTTTTTTAATTTTTATTTTTTAGTTTGTTTTGCTTTACAATACTGTATTCATTTTGCTATACATTGACTTGAATCAGCCACAAGTGTATATGAGTTCCCAATCCCGACCTCCCTTCCCCCTCCCGCCCCACACCATCTCTCTGGATCATCCCTGTGCATCAGTCCCAAGCATCCTACATCCTGCATTGAACCTAGACTGGCGATTTGTTTCACTTATGATATCATACATGTTACAATGCCACTCTCCCAAATCATCCTACCCTCTCCCTCTCCCACAGAGTCCAAAAGGCTGTTCTATACATCTGTGTCTCTTTTGTTGTCTCGCATACAGGTTTATCATTACCATCTTTCTAAATTCCATATATATGTGTTAGTATACTGTATTGGTGTTTTTCTTTCTGGCTTACTTCACTCTGTATAATCGGCTCCAGTTTCATCCACCTCATTAAAAATATGTTGAAGGCACCCAAGAACTATTAAGGTAGCTGGGATTGGGGAGCAAAATTCCCAGAGAAAAGTACAATCAGAGAAATAAGTCAAACCATCATCATTGTTTTTCCTCTTGACCAATTCTCCAACTTCTAAGATGTAGCTTCTAAGATTGAGGGCAGGAGGAGAAGGGGACAACAGAGGATGAGATGGTTGGATGGCATCACTGATTCGATGGACATGGGTTTGGGTAGACTCCCCGGGAGTTGGTGATGGACAGGGAGGCCTGGCATGCTGCAATTCATGGAGTCGCAAAGAGTCGGACACGACTGAGTGACTGAACTGAACTGAACTGAAGATGTAGCTAAGAGAAACTCAGCCATAAATGATGGATAAAGATTGGGGAGCTAAGTAGAAATTTTGACAATAATAGAAAATTAGAATCTAGGAATATCTAAAGAGAAGAGAACCTGGACAACAGCCAAGCTATCTTTAGGATCCTCTAAAGAAGTACTTCTGGAGATGGTGAGGGTCAGGGAGTTCTGGCCTGCTGCAGTCCATGAGATCACAAATAATCTGATATAACTGGGCAACTGAACAGCAAGAGAAGAGCTACTTCTTGGAGAAAGTATAACCTGGAAATATACCTTCTCTTAAAAGATAGAACTCAGGTTCAAATCAAGTTAAACCTATATTGTAACAGGCTGAATTTATATTATTCTGACAATTTGTCAGAAGCAAAAATAAATCTCTGCTGGAAGTTAAGATCATTGAGAATCTTTACAATTTCTAATATAAAGTGCTTAATACTCAATGAAAATTTATCAAGTATACTAGCAAAATATAATAAGAATGAAAATTGTCAAGTAATACTATTGACTTCTACACGTGCTGTAAGAATGTATTTTTTAGTATAAGAGACTTTCCAAACTGCCCCAGGGTTATCTCTGACTCATGGAAACGTGGCCTGTTTATCTCTGATTACATTTCTCAGCCCCATACAACCTGTAGGTGGCAAAACGAGGGGGCAACCAAACTTACCCTCTCGGCTGTAACTGGGAAAGGACTATGCATAGGCACCCCATCCCGAGCTCACGCACATCTCTGTAACCTATGAAACTTCCTTGGGACTTTTCCAGAAGAGCTGCTGTTCTGAGAAACTGCCCGCCACAGGGGCGCCACCTGGTCAACAGTCGTAACCTGTTATCAATGGACCAATCCTCGAAAAGGTCAACACCTGTAACCAATCAAACTGTTCCCCTTGCTTGTGCTTAAAAGCTGCCATATAACAACACTCAGGGTTCTCGCTCCTTGCTTAAGGAGACGGAACCCCGGCGCGCCGGTACAATAAAATCCTCTTGCTGTTTGCATCGAAACCTGGTCTCAGTGGTCTTTGGGGCGACGGATTCACGGCGAGGAACCGTTGGGTTCAACAGTGCATAACCTTCAATATGTTATGGTAGCTGAATGTTCCAACTGCAACACATCAAAACACAGAAAACTTGCAAATACTATATATGAGAACCTTTTTTTAAAAAAAACGGAGACACAATAAAGACTAGATAAACCAAAAGTTCAGTGAGGAAAAGGTCCTTTTAGGGAGGGAAGTGGTGAAAAGAGCCAGCCATCATCTTTAAGGTTTACGCTGAGCCGAACCAGGGAGACTCCCCTGTGAGAATGAGAAACTGGCAGAGAATCACTCTGGCAAGATTGAGAACTAGAATAGCTCCAAATGTAGCATTATTTTTACTGCTGAGATCTCTGGAATGTTGTATGGTGGGCAAAAGCTAAAAGAGTAAATTTTTCTGCCGGCTTAGGGCTCTTGGAGACAAAGTTTTGTTAGAGAGGGACTACACAATAAAGCACAAGTGGCGTCAGGACTCTAACCACTCTAACAAATAGATAACCTCCAGCCCTCCAAGGAACAGTATTTCAGAAGTGAGGAGTTAAGTTGATCAAAAGATATACAAATGAGAAAAGCACATGAAAAGATGCTCAACATCACTAGTTATTGTTTGTACAGTTGCTTAGTTGTACCTGACTCTTTGAGACCCCACAGGTTGCAGCACACCAGCCTTCTCTGTCTTCCACTGTCTCCCGGAATTTGCTCAAATTCATGTCTACTAAGTCAGTGATGCTATCTAATATCCTCTGCCATCCCCTATTCTTTTTGCCTTCAATCGTTGCCAGCATCAGGCTTCCTCATGGCTGGATCTGACCGTAAAGAATTTGCCTGCAATGTGGGAGGCATGGGTTGGATGCCTGGGTTGGAGTGTTTACCTGAAGAAGGAAATAGAAAACCCCTCCAGTACTCTTGTTTGAAGCATCCGATGGATAAGAAAAGACTGGGGGACTAAAATCTATTCACAAAGGGCTGGAAGGGACTGAGTGACTAACAATTTCACTTTCACTTTTGCCAGCATCAGGGTCTTTCCAATGAGTCAGATCTTTGCATCAGGTGGCCAAAATATGGGAGCTTCAGCTTCAAGATCAGTCCTTGCAAGGAATATTCAGGGTTTATTTCATTTAGAATTGACTGGTTTGATTCCCTTGCAGTCCAAGGGACTCTCAGGAGTCTTCAGTTCAGTTCAGTTCAGTCACTCAGTCGTGTCTGACTCTTTGTGACCCCACGAATTGCAGCACACCAGGCCTCCCTTTCCATCACCAACTCCCAGAGTTCACTCAGACTCATGACCATCGAGTCCGTGATGCCATCCAGCCATCTCATCCTTGGTCGTCCCCTTCTCCTCCTGCCCCCAATCCCTCCCAGCATCAGAGTCTTTCCCATTGAGTCAACTCTTCGCATGAGGTGACCAAAGTACTGGAGCTTCAGCTTTAGCATCATTCCTTCCAAAGAAGTCCCAGGGCCGATCGCCTTCAACAGCACCAAAATTTGAAAGCATCCACATTCAAGCCTTCTTTAGAGTCCAACTTTCATATCCATACATAACTACCGGAAAAACCATACTTTTGACTATATGGATCTTTGTTGGCAAAGTGATATCTCTGCTTTTTAATACTCTGTCTAGGTTTGTCACAGCTTTTATTTCAAGAGCAAGCATCTGTTAATTTTATGGCTGTAGTGATTCTGGAGCCCAAGAAAATAACACCTGTCACTGTTTCCACTTTTCCCCTTTCTGTTAGCCATGAAGTGATGGGACCATATACCATAATCTCTTTTTTGAATGTTGTTTTAAGACAGCTTTTTCACTCTCTTCTTTCACCTTCATCACGAGGCTCTTTAGTTTCTCTTCGCTTTCTTCCATAAGGGTGGTGTCATGTGCATATCTGAGGTTATTTATATTTCTCCTGGCCATCTTGATTCCAGCTTGAGTTTCATCCAGCCTGGCATTTTTTCATGATGTACTCTGCATATAAGTTAAATAAGCAGGGTGACAATGTATGGCCTTGAGATATTCCATTCCCAATCTTGAACCAGTCTGTTGTTCCATGTCCAGTTCTAACTGTTGCTTTTTGACCTGCATACAGATTTCTTAGGAGCCAGGTAAGGTAGTCTGGTATTCCCATCTCTTTAAGAATTTTCCACAACTTGTTGTTTTTATTTACACAGTCACAGGCTTTAGTGCATACAAGTAAATGTTTTTCTGGAATCCCCTTGCTTTTTCTATGGTACAATGAATGTTAGCAATTTGATCTCTGATTCCTCTGCCTTTTCTAAAACCATCTTGTGCAGCTGGAAGTTCTCAGTTCAGGTACTGCTGAAGCCTAGCCTGAGGATTTTGAGTATAATCTTTGTAATATGTGAAATGAATGCAATTATATGTTAGTTTGAACATTGTCATTTCCCTTCTTTGGGATTGGAATGAAAATGTAAAATTCTACATTATTATACTTTACATATCACTGACATAGTGTACTTTTGTTAAAAAAAAATCAGTATCATTAAAAATATTTTATCAACAAGTCTTCTTTATTTTGATGAAATGGAAACCTATTTATGTAGAAGTGTGACTTTGTCACTTTTTTTTCAATACTCTAGAGTTATAACATACATTGTTGCAAGTAAAATCTAGAGATTTTTTGAACTTCTAACTTTCTAAAATAAAATACTAACCATTCTAAATTAGTAATTATAATTTACTCTTAGGTAATAGTATTTACTTTTGTTCATACATTTGTGTAATGAATTGTAAGTAGTGACAAAAGATATGTATAGTTACAAGAGTTAACTGTTTTAGCCAGTATGTGCTGTGGACTTGGTTGCTCAGTTGTGTCTGACTCTGTGACCCCATGGACTGTAGCCCACCAGGCACCTCTATCCATGGGGATTCTCTGGGCAAGAATACTGGAGTTGATTGCCATGCCCTCCTCCAAGGGATATTCCCAACCCAGAGATTGAACCCAGTCTCTCACTTTTCAGGCAGATTCTTTACCACGTGAGCCACCAGGGAATTATAAATGACCACGTTTATAATGGATGTTTGTGTGTCATAGTGAGAACATGATAATCACAAGAATCGTGCTTGAGTATTGGCTCCAGCTCTAACTTACAGTATTATTTGTGTTACATTAATGTGACATCACTGTCTTGTCCTGAAACATAGTTTATAAGCATGAGTAATAAACAATAATATTAAATAGAAAAATAGAATATTTCACAAATTACAAACCATAAAATATATGTGAAAAACATAATTACATGTAAAAATTTTGCACATCTTTTTTTTTTAACTAATGCATTACATTTGTCTTTGTTGGACTACTATACAGATTTTTATGTTTTAATAAGGGCTCTGATGAATTATTTTTACATTTTATTTTCTTTGGAACACTAAGTAGCTCATAGTTGCAAAATGTTACATTGCTAATACTTATATTTTCTTTTAATAATATTTCTCACTTGTCTTATATGGTGCTTCCCCTTAAACTTCAGTTTGGTCATAATTATAGACCTTTATATTATACCTTTAGATAAATTTTTATTCATTTTATGAACAAGCAAATTTTGAGTGACTTCTATATGATCGATATCTACAAAGTAGTGGTGATACAATCATGACTACATGACCCATAAATTTTTTCAACAATGATTAAGGAATAAAAGTATTAGGTAAAATTATCTTTGATTAAAATAAACTTCTTAGAAGAGAATATGTCCCAAATCTATGAATATTTGTTGATCACTGTGTTACTTGGTAACACAGATTGATTATGGATTGATTATTGAGTGGTGGAAAGCTACTAGGAGAAAAGAGTTAAATCAGCTACTTAAGAACTCATCATTTCCTTTAGGAGATGGTTACCTGGGTAAATAACCCAATGATATTTAGTAAGAGAAAGACTTTAGGAGGATGTCCCTGGCTAAGGGTTCTCCCTAGTAAGTAGAACCCAGGACCTGTGAATCTTGGCTCCCAGGAAAATATCTCTAGGATACGCTATATAACAAATGGGAGTATAAAATAGCAGTATTGGAATCTAAATTCTCCCCCTCTGTGAGTGACCCTGTGAACCTCAAATTGAGACCTGTCTATTCTGATTTAAAGGGCCATACCACAAATGTAGAACCATGTGAATTGCCCATTTCTTTCCAGAATTTTTCACCTGAGAATACAATCACCTATATCTTCAACATTATTAAGCTTAATATGTGAATCCAATTTGACAATCTGATCCTTGGTGTAAGTTCAGCTACAAGATGGATCATTGGATAAAAAGAAGATCAACTAAAGTTAGCAGCCTCTTTGTTCATAAAGCATTCCAATTTCTGTGTGTATATGTATGTATGTGTGTGTGTGTAGTGCCTACATGAATTTTTAATATATATATATAATACATATATTACTCATTGTATATAATACATTACTCATACTTTCTCTTGTGTCTTTTTGCCCCACTAATTTATATTTTCAAGAGTGCATTTCGGCACAACAGACAACACAGAAATACAAAGGATCATAAGAAACTACTATCAGCAACTATATGCCAATAAAATGGACAACATGGAAGAAATGGACAAATTCTTAGAAAAGTGTAACCTTCCAAAACTGAACCAGGAGGAAATAGAATATATTAACAGACCCATCACGAGCATGGAAATAGAAACTGTAATCAAGAATCTTCCAACAAACAAAAGCCTAGAAACAGATGGTTTTACAGGTGAATCCTACCAAAAATTTAGAGAAGAGCTAACACGTATCTGACACAAACTCTTCCAGAAAATTGCAGAGGAAAGTGAACTTCCAAACTCATTCTATGAGGCCACCATCACCCTAATACCAAAACCAGACAAAGATGACACAAAAAATAAAATTAAAGGCCAATATCACTGATGAATATAGATGCAAAAATCCTCAGCAAAATTATAACAAGCAGAATCCAGCAACATATTAAAAAGATCAAACATCATGACCAAGTGAGCTTTATCTCAAGGATGCAAGGATTCTTCAGTATTCACAAATAAATCAATGTTATACACCACATTAACAAATTGAAAGATAAAAACAATATGATAGTCTCAATAGATGCAGAGAAAGCCTTTGACAAAATCCAACATCCATTTATGATAAAAACTCTAATGAAAACAGACATAAAAGGAGCATACCTCAACTTAATAAAACCCATATATGATAAACTCACAGCAAACATTATTCTCAATGGTGAAAAATTGAAAGCATTTCCCCTAAAGTAAGGAGCCCACTCTCACCACTACTATTCAACATAGTTTGGAAGTTTTAGCCACAGGAATTAGAGAAGAAAAAGAAATAAATGGAATTCAGATTGGAAAAGAAGTAAAACTCTCACTGTTTGCAGATGGCATGATCCTCTACATAGAAAACCCTAAAGACACCACCAGAAAATTACTAGAGCTAATCAATGAATATAGTAAAGCTGCAGGATATAAAATTAATATGTAGGAATCCCTTGCAAAAATCATTGCAATGAAAAGAATAAAAAACTTAGAAATAAAGCTACCTAAAGAAACAAAAGACCTATACATAGAAAACTATAAAATACTGATGAAAGATATCACAGAGGACACAAATAGATGGATAAATATACCATATTCATTGATAGAATCAATATAGTGAAATTGAGTATACTACTCAAAGCAATCTATAGATTCAATGCAATCCCTAACACTCTACCAATGGTACTTTTCACAGAACTAGAACAAATAATTTCACAATTTGTATGGAAATACAAAAAACCTTGAATAGTCAAAGGAATATTGAGAAACAAAAATGGAACTGGAGGAATCAACCTTCCTGACCAGTCCATACTACAAAGATATAGTCATCAAAACAGTATGGTTCTGGCACAAAGAGAGAAATATAGATCAATGGAACAAACTGAAAGCCCAGAGATAAATGCATGCACCCATGGGCACTTTATCTTTAACAAAGGAGACAAAACATGCAATGGAGAAAAGATAATCTCTTTAACAATTGGTGCTGAGAAAACTGGTCAATCACTTGTAAAAGAATGAAACTAGAAAACTAACATCATACACAGAAATAAACTCAAAATGGATTAAAGATCTAAATGCAAGACCAGAAACACCTAGAGGAAAACATAGGCAGAACACACTCTGACTTAAATCACAGCAACGTTGTCTGTGACCCACCTCCCAGAATAATGAAAATAAAAGCAAAAATAAACAATTGGGACTAATTAAACTTAAACACTTTTCCACAATGAAGGAAACTATAAGCAAGGTGAAAGACAGCCCTTCGAGTGGGAGAAAATAATAAATGAAGCAACTGACAAGGAATTAAACTTAAAAATATACAAACAGCTCATGCAGCTCAATATCAGAAAAATAAATGACCCAATCAAAAAATAGGCCAAAGAACTAAGCAAACATTTTTTCCAAAGAAGACATACAGATGGATAACAAATGCATGAAAATATGCTCAACATCACTCATTATTCAGTTCAGTCACTCAGTCGTGTCTGACTCTTTACAACCCCATGAATCGCAGCACATCAGGCCTCCTTGTCCATCACCAACTCCTGGAGTTCACCCAGACTCATGTGCATCGAGTCAGTGATGCCATCCAGCCATCTCATCCTCTGCCACCCCCTTTTCCTCCTACCCTCAATCTTTCCCAGCATCAGGGTCTTTTCCAATGAGTCAACTCTTTCAATGAGATGTCCAAATATTGGAGTTTCAGCTTTAGCATCAGTACTTCCAAAGAACACCCAGGACTGATCTCCTTTAGAATGGACTGATTGGATCTCCTTGCAGTCCAAGGGACTCTTAAGAGTCTTCTCCAACTTTGAAAAGCATCAGTTCTTCGGGGCTCAGCCTTCTTCACAGTCCAACTCTCACATCCATACGTGACCACTGGAAAAACCATAGCCTGACTAGACGGACCTTTGTTGGCAAAGTAAAATCTCTGCTTTTTAATACGCTATCTAGGTTGGTAACAACTTTCCTTCCAAGGAGTAAGTGTCTTTTAATTTCATGGCTGCAATCACCATCTGCAGTGATTTTGGAGCCCCAGAAAAATAAAGTCTGACACTCTTTTCACTGTTTCCCCATCTACTGCTGCTGCTGCTAAGTCGCTTCAGTTGTGTCCGACTCTGGGCGACCCCATAGACGGCAGCCCACCAGGCTCCCTGTCCCTGGGATTCTCCAGGCAAGAACACTGGAGTGGGCTGCCATTTCCTTCTCCAATGCATGAAAGTGAAAAGTCAAAGTGAAGTCATTCAGTNCAGAAAAATAAAGTCTGACACTCTTTTCACTGTTTCCCCATCTACTGCTGCTGCTGCTAAGTCGCTTCAGTTGTGTCCGACTCTGGGCGACCCCATAGACGGCAGCCCACCAGGCTCCCTGTCCCTGGGATTCTCCAGGCAAGAACACTGGAGTGGGCTGCCATTTCCTTCTCCAATGCATGAAAGTGAAAAGTCAAAGTGAAGTCATTCAGTTGCGTCCGACCCTCCGCGACCCATGGACTGCAGCCCAACAGACTCCTCCATCCATGGGATTTTCCATGCAAGAGCACTGGAGTGGGGTGTCATTGCTCTCTCCCGTTTCCCCATCTATTTCCCATGAAATGATGGGACCAGATACCATGATCATATTTTTCTGAATGTCGAGCTTTAAGCCAACTTTTTCACTCTCCTCTTTCACTTTCATCAAGAGGCTTTATAGTTCCTCTTCACTTTCTGCCATAAGGGTGATGTCATCTGAATATCTAAGATAATTTCTCCCGGCAATCTTAATTCCAGCTTGTGCTTCTTTCAGCCCAGCGTTTCTCATGATGTACTCTAAATATAAGTTAAATAAGCAAAAACGACAGAATGATCTCTGTTCGTTTCCAAGGCAAACCATTCAATGGCACGTGATCCAAGCCTATGCCCCAACCAGTAATGCTGAAGAAGCTGAAGTTGAATGGCTCTATGAAGACCTACAAGACCTTTCAGAACTAACACGCAAAAAAAGATGTCTTTTTCATTATAGGGAACTGGGATGCAAAAGAAGGAAGTCAAGAAATACCTAGAGTAACAGGCAAATTTGGCCTTGGAATATGAAATGAAGCAGGACAAAGGCTAATAGAGTTTTGCCAAGAGAATGCACTGGTCATAACAAACACCCTCTTCCAACAACACAAGAGAAGACTCTACACATGGGCATCACCAGATGGTCAACATTGAAATAAGATTGATTATATTCTTTGCAGCCAAAGATGGAGAAGTTTTATACTGTCAGCAAAAACAAGACTGGGAGCTGTATGTGGCTCAGATCATGAGCTCCTTATTGCCAAATTCAGACTGAAATTTAAGAAAGCATGGAAAACCACTAGACCATTCAGGTATGACTTAAATCAAATCCCTTATGATTATACAGTGGAAGTGAGAAATAGATTTAAGGGACTAAATCTGATACACAGAGTGCCTGAGGAGCTATGCATGGAGGTTCATGTCATTGTACAAGAGACAGGGATCAAGACCATCCCCGTGGAAAAGAAATGCAAAAAAGCAAAATGGCTGTCTGGGAAAGCCTTACAAATAGCTGTGAAATGAAGCAAAGCAAAAAACAAAGGGGAAAAGGAAAGATATTCCCATTTGAATTCAGAATTCCAAAGAATAGCAAGGAGAGATAAGAAAGCCTTCCTCAGTGATCAATGCAAAGTAATAGAGGAAAACAACAGAATGGGAAAGAATAGAGATCTTTTCAAGAAAATTAGAGATACCAAGGCAACATTTCACTCATTATTAGAGAAATGCAAATTAAAACCACATTGAGGTACCTTCTCATGCCAGTCAGAATGGCTGTCATCACAAAGTCTGCAAAAAATAAATGCTGGAGAGCGTGTGGGGAAAAGGGAGCCCTCTTACTATTGGTGGGAATGCAAACTAGTACAGCCACTATGGAGAACAGTGTGGAGATTCCTTAAAATATTAAAAAAGAACTGCCATATGACCTAGCAATTCCACTGCTGGGCTGACACACTGAGGAAACTAGAATTTAAAGAGACACATGTACCCCAATGTTCATCACAGCACTGTATACAATAGCTAGGACATAGAAACAACTTAGATGTCCATCAGCAGACGAATGGGTAAGAAAGTTTGGGTACATATATATAATGGGATATTACTCAGCTATTGAAAAGAACAGATTTGAATCAGTTTTAATCAAGTGGATGAAACTGGAGCTTATTATACAGAGTGAAGTAAGTCAGAAATAAAAACACCAATCCAGTATATTAATGCATACATATGGAATTTAGAAAGATGGTAACAACAATATAAGCGAGACAGAAAAAAGACACAGATTTAAAAAACAGACTTTTGGACTCTGTGCGAGAAGGCAAGAGTGGGATAATTTGAGAGAATAGCGTAGAAACATGTATATTACCATATGTGAAAGAGATCACCAGTCCAACTTCAATGCATGAAACAGGAGACTCAAAGCCAGTGCACTGGGACAACCCAGAGGGATGGGATGGGAGGGAGGTGGTAAGTGGGTTTGAGATGAGGACACAGTGTATACCCATGGCTGATTCATGTCAGTGTATTGCAAAAACCATCACAATATTGTAAAGTAATTGCCTCCAATTAAAATAAATTAATTTTTTAAAAAAATAGTGCATTCAGGGTAGACACTATATGGAATGTCAAGTGTAGCAACATATCTATAGAGGTCATGAGAACATTTGCTTGAGACAGAAATGAAAATAAGCTATTTACTACCTGTGCAAAGTTCAAATATCAAAAGATAAAGTAAGGTTTCTCGAGAAAGTAGATGCCATTCACATTTTTGTTTAAACCAATAAACAACTAGTAACTCCATAATGATTTCCACATTTGTCATTTATCTCTCTTTTCTAACGTAGATGCTGGCAGCAGTCCTACACTGCTAAGGATAATGTGGTAGTATGTTCTGAAATATTGTCAATTTGTACCACAACAAAGATCTCACATGCTAAAGTGGTAAAGATATATATTACCTAGAGCAAATTTCTCTTGATAACTCAAAATATTGTGAGTCCCATCTATTCCCTTTAACTTATGAAGTTGGATGATCTTAAATGTATGGTTTCAATTCCTGGATATATATTAATCATGAAATATTTTCTTTATTTTTAAATTTTTATATACAAACACTGTTAAATTATTTGCATTATGCATAATTTTCCTTACTAGAAAATCTAGTTTCTAGAAACATTTTTATGGTATTTTCTGGAGTTCTTTTGATTTTATTTCATAACTGGTACTATCTAAGAACTGGTATATCTAAGACATTGGCATAGATATATATATATGTTATACACATATATAATATTTGTATAATAATTATATATAAAATATATATGACATATTGTATAATTTCCGATTGAAGTTATTGTTAAACCTATGTAAAGACAGTAACTTGCTTTTGTTATTAATATCTATTATTTTTAATCAATATATGTAATACTTGAGTAATACCAGGCAAGATCCATACTGAAACACGTGTAAAGGAATATTTTCTAAGGAAAAAGTTATCTCATTCTTTAGTATATAATTTGCTTGTTCTTATTAGTTATGGTGGATTAAGGCAATTAATATTTCCTAAAACAAACCTTCTCAATCACTTCAAACTATTTCTCAATTAAAATAAGGATTTCCTTCTTTCTGAATTCTCAGCTTCTTTTACCTTTTGTATACTGTATACGGCCATCAATCTAAGAACTGTCTAATATTGTGCCAGCTGTTTAAATACAAAGAGGCATTTTAAAATGTGAATAGCTTTCTTAAAAGTAATATTAAGCACAGTCATTATATAATACATGTTCTGTTTCTCAGCATGAATGGTTTCTGGTACATGAGTAGAATGAACTCAAGTTTTACTGGTTGAAGTTTTGGTTTCCAGTTTTGTCTTCCTTGTCCCATATCTCTCCACATTTTCCATTAGAGAGGATCTCATATAAATTTGAGGTCCTGAACAAAATTGTCATTTTATTTATACAGGAAAGGAAGTATAACTTTGCTTTGCTGCTGCTGCTCCTGCTAAGTCGCTTCAGTCATGGCCGACTCTGTGCGACCCCATAGACGGCAGCCCATCAGGCTCCCCCATCCCTGGGATTCTCCAAGCAAGAACACTGGAGTGGGTTGCCATTTCCTTCTCCAATGCATGAAAGTGAAAAGTGAAAGTGAAGTCGCTCAGCTGAGTCTGACTCTTAGCGATCCCATGGACTGCAGCCTATCAGAGTCCTCCGTCCATGGGATTTTCCAGGCTAGAGTACTGGAACTTTGCTTTAATTATCTTAAATAGAAAAAAAACAATCTATTGATATGTCAGGTGGTTAATTCATATCTAAAATAATATTCTAGCATTGAAATTAAATTTTTAGTTAATGGCTAAAGAATACAGCATTTCTAGCCTAATTAAAAGAGATATGTACACATAAAAACTAAGATAAGTTCAAAATTGGTAAGAATCATAGCAGATATTCTATCACACAGAAAGATACCTGAAGTTTCATCTATCGGCATAATTGGACTCTGACATATATGTTATCTTTCCTTTTTATTTAGAATTACTAAACTTTATCCAATAGTTTTATTACTTGTAATAAAATAACAACTTGTAAAAAACAACAGTTTTGTTATTTGTAATATTTTTAAATAAAGAAATCATAAAGTATGTACTATGAAAAAATTAATCATAGTTTCTGATATGCTATCAATAGTTTAACAAAAATGGTATTCAAATAATCAAACAGCCATTTTACCATGTGTCACCTATATCCCCTTTCACTCTTGACTACTAGTTGCTTATATATGCAAATTATATTCTAATTAATTTGTTACATTAGCTTATAATTTACAACTAATGAAGATGTACTTTCATATAAACTTGAAATGTATGTATCTATATCTATATATATATACATATACATATATATACATTCCCAGTTGGCTCAGTGATAAAGAATCTGTCTGGAATTCAAGAAATGAGAATTCAGGCCCTGGGCTGAGAAGATCCCCTGGAGAAGGACATGGCAACCCACTCCAATATCTTTGCTTGGGAAATCCCATGAACAGAAAAGCCTGGTGGGCTATAGTCCATGGGATCACAAAGAGGCAGACACAGCTTAGCAACTAAACAGCAACAACATATGTGTGTATGTTGTTGTTGAGTCTCTCAGTCATGTCTGACTTTTTGTGACCCCTTGGACACATGCCAGGCTTCCCTGTACTTCACTATCTCTAGCTCAAACTCATGTTCATTGAGTTGGTGATGCCCTTCAAACATCTCATCATCTATCACCCCTTCTCCTCTTGCTCTCAATCTTTCCCAGCATTAGGGTCTTTTCTAGTGAGTTGGCTCTATGCATCAGGGGGCCAAAGTATTGGAGCTTCAGCTTCAACATCAGTCCTTCCAATGAACATTCAGGACTTATTTCCTCTGAGATTGACTGGTTTGATCTCGTTGTTGTCCAAGGGACTCACAAGAGTCTTCTCCAGCACCACAGTTTGATAGCATCAATTCTTTGGTGCTCAGCCTTCTTTATGATCCAACTCTCACATCTGTACATGACTACTAGAAAAATCATAGCTTTGACTATTTAGACTTTTGTCAGCAAAGCAATGTCTCTACTTTTGAATACACTATCTAGGTTTGTTATAGCTTCTCTGGCAGCTCAGCAGCTAAAGAATCTGCCTGCAATGCAGAAGACCCCCATTTGATTCCTGGGTCTGGAAGATCTGCTGGAGAAGGGATAGGCTACCCACTCCAGTATTCTGGCCTGGAGAATTTCATGGATGTGGGAGCCTTGCAGATTACAGTCCATGGGGTCTCAAAGAGTCAGGCATGACTGAGCGACTAGAAATATAGTAGTAGCGTGTGTGTGCAATGGGGCTTCAGGTGTTTTTTAATTAATTAAATTTGATCAAACAATTAATTCATTACATATAAAATGAATGGGTGAAATACAAACCTTAGCCAGCCTAATATTTTTTCACACATTTCTAATACTTAAAATGAGATTATAAGAACGTAAGCATATTAGCCAATCTCTAAAATTGTCTTATCCATAAAACGCTATGCTCTCTCTCATCTAATACTGTAGACATAAGCTTGTAGAAATTAAACATCAAAGCTGTATACCATTTTTTTATAATAAAATTGAATGCCACAAAGAAGAATTCATATGTCTCCAACTTAATACATACGAATATTTTAAAAGATATTACATGCAAAGTCACCAATCTATTTTAGTGTATTAAAGAGCTCAATATTTTTTATAAAATTAATGTCTGTCCTGACAGTGAAAGTGCATTTAATATGTACTTGAAGCAATGTCTGAATTGTCAATTTTATTTTATTTTCTTCAGAACAGAACAGGTTTTTAAGTAATTCTTTTTTCACAGCTTGCTTGGAATGAGGTGATGAAAGATGTTATCATTTTCATATTTTTTTCATATACAAAGCCAGGAGTAATTGACTCTGTTTTGTGGAAGATGATGTATTCACCGTCTTTATTTTGTTATCACCATCATCTGATAGTTTAGTTTTGTAAAAAGGCAAAGTGCAGCTGTCTCAAATATGAATTACAGTATAGAAGGTCATGGAGACTTCATCTTGGGTAAAAAATGCATTTAATAAAATTGAATAAGATTTCTTTACCTTTCCATTTGTGTGTTGATGTTCACATAGATACCATATTTATAATTCTGGATGATTATTCAATATTTTTTTCAGATGGTGACTATAATTCTAACCATGCAAAGGTGTGTATTGCTTACACTGAGAAGTTCATTGATTCTTTCAGAATGTCAAAGTTGATTTCATATGATTTTTCTCCCACTTTCTCCTTTTCCCCTTCTGTTTCCTTAGGGAGGCTCAAATAGTCTCAAATTTGCCTAGTCTCTTCACATTTGCCAGAAAAATCAATTAAAATTCATTGGAAAACACAAAATAACTGAAATAAGAATGGAAATAGTGTTATTAATTATCTTCTTGGTTGAGTGAGCTTGTAAAAGTTAACTGACCACACTGAATGGTCATCTAAGCAAATGAAGCATGGCAATTTGTGTTAGATGCATCCTAATCTGTTTATTTATAGATCTATATTCATCTGTAGATAAAGCTATGTATGTAAAGATAACATGTAATACAATCTAGCATCCGTGATACGTGCTGTGCTGTGCTTAGTCTCTCAATTGTGTCTGACTCTTTTAGACTCCATGGATCATAACCTGCCAGACTCCTCTGTCCATGGAATTTTCCAGGCAAGAATATTGGTGTGGTTAGTCATTCCCTCCTCCAGGGGATCTTCCCGACCCAAGGATTGAACCTGTGTCTCCTGCATTGCAGCTGCATTCTTTACCATCTGAGCTACCAGGGAAGCCCTAAATCTTTTCCTGCACCCTGGAAATTCTATTTTTATGCATTGTGCTTACTAGTTTTTCTTTAAGAATATGCTTGAAGCTTAGGAAAATATTTACTTATATTTTTATTTGCATATTTTGTGGCACAGATTCATCTACAAATTGCATGGAAACTTTATGTAACTATATAAATACGATTATATATATTTAACTGAATATTTTTATACACTGTAACATCAAAATTTCAGGATTATATTTTAACCTATTTCTAGAATGAAGTAAGAAGAGTTAAGTAATTGTGGAGTAACTAGAAAGGTGTATGAGGAAAAGAAATGTGAGTAAATTCAAACTTAGAATTCCAAGTAAAGGCCTAGAAGCTCAGAATGTTTATTAAAACAATTTTCATGATTTTTATAGAGCCTAAAGTCATTGAATGGGAAGAGAAGGAAAGATGTTCTTTTGCTGTGATGTCAAGCCCAGTAAATGACAAATTAATCACAATTTGCATCTTTAAATGCCATAAATTATCAACGATATTTTCTATAAGAAGTCAATAAAATGTAAATTTTTGCTTTAGGACAGCATCAATAAAAAATATTTTCCAGAAAAAATCTGTGAAATTAGGAGAATGAAATTGAAACAGTTCAAGATGTCTCTACAATTTCAGAAGGCCAGCATTTTGAAATAGTCAGTTATTATAAAAGACAAAGCACATTGACTGTATTTAAAGCTAGAAAACACTAAACAGGTGTTTTCTTACTGAAACCTAAGTAATGTATACACATAGCCAATGTAATTGCAGCAAAGAAAATGTGAGTTTAATGAAACATATGCAGAAATCTATATTGTACAATATGTTTTTTAAGACTGTTTCAAAACACTCTTTTGGTCACTCACCAAGAATTTCCAAAATTGGAGTATTGCCTTTACATTTTCATAAAGAACAAAAATTTGCTTTAAATGTGCATAATTTGTTTTTCTGGCTATAAATTTATGTTGCTTCTGCAGAGATAAACTCCTAAAAGTAACTTTTGGTTTACTGACAACAGTCTGAATTTGAGATACTGTTATTGACACTAGTCTATGGTACGTGTAAACCCACAAGAAAGATTAATCTCAAGTATTTTAAGATAAATATGAATCACATATTTCCTATAAGTCATGTATCCTGATTGATAATCTCATTCAGCAAATTAATTTTTGTCATTAGAATTCAATGATACTTAGGTAAAAGGAGCAAATCAAGCCACTTGCAGATTTTTTGAAAGAAAGTAACAAAACTTTACTAAATTGGAGTTTGATTTCTTATTGTGTTAATAGAGTATAAATTTTTTCCAAAAGTTTTCTCTTATCAAAGCATAAGCTATCAAATGTTGTAATTCAAAGGTGCTGACATTGAAACAATTTACTATTGATTATATTGGTCCACAAAAATAAATGTATAGGATTATTGCACTTGATATGTAATAATACAGATTCTTTCCATATACATCCTCCTAAATGTAAGAGGAATAAACTAAGGTTAATTCCTCCCCCTTCTACCCCAATAGAGAAAATGTTAAACCTATGACACCCTAATCATTTTAGGAAAAAATGGAGACTCACTGTTCTAACATAATCATAAATATTAAATCACAATTTTTTAAGACAAAATCTAAAGTCTATCCAAAAGCCAAAATTGGGCCTGTAGTTACAGACAAATTTCCTTACTCAGCCAGAATTTATAAGCACTTGTCATGCATCAACCTGCTTAAGTGGTTCATGGCCTGCGAAAGCTCTGGGAAGAATTTATGAAGCTAACACTGCTGCTTTGGAGTACTTCAGAGTAGGATTCTTTTGGCTAGAAAATATAATATTTAGTCACTGATTCATTACTCTAGTCCAAGAGTTATGAAAAAATATGTCTAGATTTTCTTCACTGAATTATCTCCTTAATTGAGATTTCATATTTAAGAAAGAAGAGGTCCTAAAAATGGTAGTGAATCAGGGGAATAATTCATATTAAACATATGTTTTAGTCATGAAATATGATTTCTTTTCTTCCTTTTTCCTTTGTTTTCCTTTTTTCTCTCCCCTTTCTTCTTCCCTCTTTCCTTCCTTTCCTCCATTTGCGGTTCTCTCTACTATATATATCTCTCTTTAATTATTCATTTTTACATTTATATTTTGACTATTATTATCAAGGTGAATGAATGACCTTTTTCAGAAGGATCTACCTCATTCCAAATCTCAATGCTGTGATGCTCAAGACAGGCCTAAAAATCTATTTCTCTTTGAGTTGTTTCTGACCTTATATTTAAGGTTTAATTTTCTTTCAAGCAAATGTGTGTGCCCTAATGTGTGTTAGAAAACTTCATATTATCTATTATTTTAAATATTCACAAAAATTCTATTTGATAATTTATACATACCTTTATTTCTATAAGGGATGTAAGGCTGAGAGATTTTTGATATCTTCCATAAAGTTTAAAGGATATAATTTCAATAAATTATAGTTTCTTTGCTTTGCCAAACCATATAGATTTCACTATAATTACAATATCACACATATTTAAAAAATAAATCTTTTATTTCATAATAGCTATAAACACTGAGAGCTTGCTAAGTGAAGTAGGGTCTACTAAATCTTTTATATATTAGTAATTGGAGAACAGTCTACACAGACTAGTCTTCTATCTTTATTCTTATATGTTCTTATATACTTCTTAAATATCAATACTTACATATTGATATATCATAAAATAACATATAATTATTATATATATTATATATAAACATATTTATATGCTTATAAAATGTATAACACTGCTGTGAGGTGTCAGTTTTTAACAACTATTTAAAAGTTAGCAGCCTCAGGCATAAAAGGGGATGAATTATTTGTTAAATTCCTAAGAAGCAGAAATGACCTAAGGACTATATTAAGCTGGTGTATATTTAAACTCCATTCAGTTTTACCGATTTCCATCCACCTCGTTTAGTGCTTGGCATATCGCAGGTACTCACATTAGACTCATTATTCCTCACAGAGTCCAATGTTGCCTAATATATAGTACGAGCCCCAAAGGGGTTTAAGTTGAATGCGTGCTTCATTCTAGGATCTCGTTCTAAAGTATTCTGCAGAAAGTACATTGAAATAATTTCTAGGTTGTGACAGGGCAAAATTCTTTCTAAAGCAGGAATATTTTAACTTTATTTCTAAAAGGAGAAGGGATAATATTCATTTTATCAGAACTTGGATAATTATCTGACAAAAATGACAGTGATTTTTCACTCCCATAAAATGTTTTTTTTGTTTACTTGTTTGTTTTAAAGGATCTGAAGGAAGTAATAGTTGTGCTAAAAAAGAAAAAAAAAATCCAACAATTACAGTACCTATATTGTTATTTAATCTGCAGAAGCACAGTTGGAAACTTACTTCATTCTTTTTATTCAATTGTCTCTGAGTAAGTTTTTTTGTATACTGTATTTCTTAAGCATTCAAATGTTATTAAATATAATTTTATATCATTTTAATAATGGAGCAATTACATACATAGTCTCTTTTGCTCTGACTTGACTTAGAAACTATTCCTCCTGATCATTTATCTGGAAAGGGTGGAGCCTAGTAATTTGGGTAGATAACGCTCCTCTTTTCTCCATTTTTTCCCTTCTTTATCCTCTCTCACAAATATTCTGATTTCATATTAGTGTCTCTCAACTTCCTACAGGGAAATTAAAAAGAAGCTTATGTTATCACCTAAAATTTTCTATTGGTAGTTGTCACTGATAAGGTTCAATCATCTTTATCAGTATAAGCTAAAAGTTATAAGATTTTTTAGATAATAATGGTAATAAACCATTATGTCAAAAATTTAATATTGCTGGATTCAAAAAAGGATGAGCTAGGTTAAATCAGTCTAAAATTAGGCTTTTTCTCCCAGTTCTATCATCCAATACTTACTTCATTGGCTCCCACTCTGAATACCTTGTGCCTTCACCTATGAGGGAATGCAGTGATTGTATGAGGATCCCTACTGTGGGCAGTATTGGAGATAACAGGTAATACATTCTGTTCCAGGCACCCTGCATAACCAGTTTCTTCCCCCTGAATTTCCCTGTGGCAGTTGTCATTTTCTTGGAAATTTTTGATTCTCTAGGATTCAAAAAGATTGATCCTTTCAGGTCAATATATACCAAGGCAAATAGTTAGAAATTTAATTAATGTTTTGTGTAGAAATAATGTGATAACCTGTGGTGACCGTGTAGTACTGCATTTAAGTGTTCTTACCTAACTGTTAACTTCACATTGTTCTCCTCTAACATGAACAAGGCCTCACTATCCTGGAAATTCAAGAAATAAAAAAGCTCAGATTTTATTCCCAATATCCTACAGGCTCTAAGACTTTAGTAGAGTAAATTAACCCCTTTTATATTCAAGTTCTTTGTAATATTAAGGAATAGAGCTATACATAATTCCAAAATGCCATTCATAGGAGAATTTACTCAAACAAACAAACAAAAAACTAAAGATTATTACTCCAAGCCTGCTGAGTTGTACTCCTAAAAATAAACTCCATGTATGATTACCCACCAGGCTCCTCCATCCATGTGATTATCCTGGCAAGAATACTGGGGTAGGTTGCCATTTCCTCCTCCAGGGAATCTTCCTGACACAAATATCAAACCCACATCTCCTGCATTAGCAGGTGAATTCTTTACCACTTGAGCCACTTGGGAAATACAGAATTAAAGTCCAAGAACACATTTCATAAAATTTAACATGTCAAATTCTAATGAGCAGCCAGATTTTGGAAACACTATTTATGTAGTGACTTACTATTTCCCTTTCATATTTGCTATTTAGAGATTCTCTTCTAATGCTATTGATTGTAAAAATCAAATAGGTTGATTAAGATCATAGCTTGAGACAGATTAATGATTGGGAATCCCTACATCCTACCACATGGATATCACATACACCACACTCTGGGTAGACTAGGCTCTGTTCTCCAGAAATTTGTGCCCTAGGGACTATTTCCATGAGAGAACATTGATATATGGAGTGATAAAATGAATATAAACTTTTTGATCAGAATAGTAATGGATCTGAATTCTAATTTTGAGGATATCTTAAGATCAGATAATAATAATCCTTTCTTGGCTGGTTCTCAGATAGACAAGATCTAGCTTTTTGAATCCAGTGTCTGATTCTTCCTACAGTACAAGCAATTAGATACCGATCATTAGATACACACAGTGACATTGAGGGTCTCAACACTCATGTTCTATTAGGTTGTATAAATGTAATCGTGGTTCTGGACTATGAATTTTAAATCAGTTTAACTAGGCTCAAACACATCATTATTGATAAAAATATGAATCATTACAATAAACACATTTTTGCCAATGAGAAATGCTTATTATTGTAGTATAAAAATCTGTGCTTCAGGATTTGATGAACTCTTGGAAAGCATTTTCTGCCTCCTGTTGGTTGTGTGTGTGTGTATGTGTGTCTGTGTGTGTGTGTGTTAGCTGCTCAACCGTGTCCTACTCTTTGCTACCCCATGGACTGTAGCTGGGGTTTTTCAGGCAAGAATACTGGAGTGGGTTGCCATTCCCTTCTCCAGGGGATTTTTCTGATCCCGAGGTTGAACTCAAGTCTCTTGCTTTGCACACATATTCTTTACTGTCTGAGCCACCAGGGAAGCCCTCTCCTGATGGTTATGGAAGCATTTTCTCTGCAAAAAGTTGTCAGTTGGTAAGAGGTCAGGTGAATAAAGTGAATGAGGCAAAACTTTGTAGCCCAATTTGTTCAACTCTTGAAGCATTGGTTGTGTGACGTGTGGTCGTGTGCTATCATGGAGAAGACTCAGGCTCTTTCTGTTGACCAATGCCAGCTGCAGGCATTGCAGTTTTAAGTGAATCTCATCGACTTACTAAGCATACTTTTCAGATGTAATGGTTTTGTCTGGATTCAGAAAGCTACAGTGGGTCAGACCACCAAACAGTGGCCATGACCTTTTTTCGGTTCAACTTTGGCTTTGAGAGTGCTTTGGAGCTTCTTCTCAGTCTAACAACTGAGCTGGTTGTCAGAGAAAATCCACTTTTTGTTGCACATCACAATCCAATTGAGAAACAGCTTGTTGTCGTGTAGAATAAGAGAAAATGGAACTTCAAAAAACATTTTTTTTGGGGGGGTCAGCTCATAAGGCATCCAATTATTGAGCCTTTTTACTTTTCCAATTTGCTTCAAAAATGCTGAATGACCATAGAAATGTCAATGTTGAGTTCTTTGGTAACTTCTTGTGTAGTTGTAGAGGATCAGCTTCTACAATGGCTCTCAAATGGTCATTGTCAACTTTCAATGGTTGGTCACTATGCTTCTCAACTTCAAGGCTCTCGTCTCTTTTGCAAGTTTTCTTAAACCACTTTTAAAACTCCATTGTACATTCCTTAGCAGTTTCTTGGCTGATGTTGTGAGTTGTCTCTGATGCTTTATGGCCCATTTTAAACTCAAATAAGAAAATTTGCTTTTTGTCTAACATCATTTCCATAGTTGAAAATAAATATAAAATAAACAGCAAGTAATGTCATTAGCAAAAAATAAATAAATAAAAAGTGACGAATGAGCATTAAAATTTTGCATAACTACATTTATTGAAGGTTATATTTCAATATCAAATGGCAAAGTTCAACAGTGCAAAATCACAATTACTTTTGCACCAACCTAAATTATTATATTAAGTATGTCAGGTCAAATATAGAGATTCCAGTTAAATTTGAATTTCATATCAACAACTTATAGTTTTTAGCCTAAATATGTTACAAAACTGCATTTATTTGGGTAGCCCATGCAGTATGGAAGACATACTTAAAGTAAAAATGATCAATATTGAAAATTCAAATTTAACTGGCTGTCTTTATTTTCATTTGTTAAATCTGGCAACCCTGAACACTAACCTCCTCCTCCCTTTTAAAGGAGGCCTACAGATTTTCCAGATAGAGATTAAAAATTTCAAAGGGATTGTTGTTCAGTCCCTAAGTCTTGTCCATCTCTTTGCAACCCATGAACTGCATCAAGCCAGGCCTCCCTGTCCTTCACAATCTCTTGGAGTTTGCCTAAGTTCATGTCCATGTTGATGCTCTCCAGCCATCTCATCCTCTGCCACCCTCTTCTTCTTTTGCCTTCAGTCTTTCCCAGCATCAGCTGGGGAGCCCTTCAAAGGGATTATGTGTTAGTCACTCAGACATATTGGACTCTTTGTGGCCCCATGGACTGTAGCCCATCCATGGAATTCTCCAGGCAAGAATACTGAAGTGGGGTGTCATTTGTTCCTTCAGGGGATGTTCCCGACTCAGGGATTGAACCCTGGTTTTCTGCATTGCAGGCAGATCTTTACCATCTGAGTCACCAGGGAAGTTTCAAAGGGGTTAGGAGCTCTAATATTATTTTCTTAAATGTGTTTAAAATATTAGACCTCAAAGGGATTAAGGAGGTCTAATATTTTAAATACATTTTTTAAAGTGGTATTATCTAGACTGTAAACCCACGAGAAAAGACTGAACCATTACATAGATAATTTGTTTAAATGGTCAAAAGTTTAAACGAATGCTGTTTTTCTTGTGAATTTATGATTGTGTGTACATGTATGTTTGTATACATATAATCATAATGTACTCACTTTAACTTTCTGAAAACAGCAATGTCCACATGGGCTAAGAACATATTAATTGTTCAGATCTAAAAACGTTTTCAATTACAGCTACATCAAATCAGAGAAGATATTAAAAACATCTCCATTTTGAGATTTTAAAATAATAATTCACAGTTTGCNTCTGCCACCCTCTTCTTCTTTTGCCTTCAGTCTTTCCCAGCATCAGCTGGGGAGCCCTTCAAAGGGATTATGTGTTAGTCACTCAGACATATTGGACTCTTTGTGGCCCCATGGACTGTAGCCCATCCATGGAATTCTCCAGGCAAGAATACTGAAGTGGGGTGTCATTTGTTCCTTCAGGGGATGTTCCCGACTCAGGGATTGAACCCTGGTTTTCTGCATTGCAGGCAGATCTTTACCATCTGAGTCACCAGGGAAGTTTCAAAGGGGTTAGGAGCTCTAATATTATTTTCTTAAATGTGTTTAAAATATTAGACCTCAAAGGGATTAAGGAGGTCTAATATTTTAAATACATTTTTTAAAGTGGTATTATCTAGACTGTAAACCCACGAGAAAAGACTGAACCATTACATAGATAATTTGTTTAAATGGTCAAAAGTTTAAACGAATGCTGTTTTTCTTGTGAATTTATGATTGTGTGTACATGTATGTTTGTATACATATAATCATAATGTACTCACTTTAACTTTCTGAAAACAGCAATGTCCACATGGGCTAAGAACATATTAATTGTTCAGATCTAAAAACGTTTTCAATTACAGCTACATCAAATCAGAGAAGATATTAAAAACATCTCCATTTTGAGATTTTAAAATAATAATTCACAGTTTGCAATATGGAGAACTATATATAAATTCTATTTCCCCAACTGTTTGCAACTTCAACTTTTAAAGCTTTTTTTTACATCTTTTTCCATAGAAAAGAATTGTCTATTGATAGTATAATTGCCTCTAGACTGGATAGGAAGAAACTTAGAATGAAACAGATGGTTGTCTGCAAAGTAATGCCTACAAAGTACAATTGAAAATCAGTATTCAGAAATGAAAGCTTGGAACTTTTTCTTGACATAATTATCAAAAGAAATCTGGCATACAAATTTAAAAAATAAAATTTCCAGTATTCACTTTTTATAAATATTAAACAAATTTAAATTTGTTGATACATAATATTTTTATGTAAAGTTACAAGTTATAGTTTCTTTAATGATATATGATATATCACACCTAGATTTTAACTTCACCTTTCAATTGTATTCCTCCAAGATCTTCACCAGCATAATGGAAACAACAAAACAATCTTTCTACCACGTGAATTATTTCCTATAACTAACCAAATGATAAAAATTACTCAAAATGTCTATTATGTTATTTATATATTTCTTCCATTATATTGCTTATGAATAACTCAAAAAAGGTAACTAGAATATATATTACAAATGACTTTTACTTAGATCTCAAGATAAATATTTTTTAATTGAAATCTGAGCAAAAATGTGTATTGAATTTTTTAATTTCCTTTATTTTTACCAAGTATTTGAAGGACCTGGATTTTTATTACTATGTAGGAAGATAGTTCCTATTCTCCAGGGAATCTGGAAATGGAGAAACAACACATTTTTCAAAAAGGTAAAAATTTTCCTTAATCAGCTTAAATATCAGTGCTTAATCACCTAAAATTAAGTGAGGATTAGAATGAAAACCATTAACAAGGAATTTTACAAAGGATTTCATTTTAAAATTGTCTTATTAAGATTTTGACGATAGATTAGTAAGCTCAGTCAGTTGAGATGTTAAAAATAGCATTTAATAGTGTTTATTTAATGAAAACTGATTCAATTTGTCTATTGGAAAGTTGTTTTTCCTCAAAATGTTCAAGAAAACTAGCTTCTGGAATTTTAATATATTAAACTGATGATACAAAATTATTGGAATTTTAATTTACTATTTTTTAAAAATTACATCCTTGTGGTTTTGATTTGCATTTCTCTGATAATGAATGATGTTGAGAATCTTTTCATGTTTCTTAGCCATCTGTATGTCTTCTTTGGAGAAATGTCTTTAGTTCTTTGGACCATTTTTGATTGGGTCATTTATTTTTCTGGAATTGAGCTTCAGGAGTTGCTTGTATATTTTGGAGATTAGTTATTTGTCAGTTGCTTCCCTATTATTTTCTCCCATTCTAAAGACTGTCTTTTCACCTTGCTTATAGTTTCATTTGTTGTGCAGAAGCTTTTAAATTTAATTAGGTCCCATTTGTTTATTTTTGCTTTTATTTCCAGTATTCTGGCAGGTGGATCATAGAGGATCCTGCTGTGATTTATGTTAGGGAGTGTTTTGCCTATGTTCTCCTCTAAGAGTTTTATAGTTTCTGGTCTTACATTTANTTTTTTTTTTTTTTTTTTCACTTTCACTTTTCTATTCCTGAGCACTCCAAACTCATGACCTAATCACCTCCTTAAGCCTCCACCTATCACATTCTGGATTAAGTTTTAGCATTCGGATTAGGGAAGTACAAAATTCAGTGTATACACATGTAAACATTTATATAGTCATCAATGATGACTAAAAAATCATGATAAAGTACATTTTGTTCACCCTAAAATATTTCCTGAGCCTCTCTGAAGTCAATTTGACTTCCTCGCTTCTAGCACGTAAAAACCACATTGCTCATTTCCAGTATAGTTTTGCATCCTTCAGAGAGTAAATGGAACATTAAATTACATAGTCTATAGAGAATCTTCTGAGAATTATACATGTTGTTGTATATATATGTAGTTTATTATTTTTATTACTAAGCAGTATTTCATTGTGTGAATATATCAGAGTGTTCATTAGTTAGCTGATGTACACTAGTTTTTAACTATTGTGAATAGAGTAGATTTGAGCATTTACATTTTTCTGAGAACATATGCTCTCAATATTCTGGGGGAAATATATAGGAATAGCACTGTTTGGTTTTATAGCAAGTATTTGCTTAACTTTATGTTTTTAAAAAGGGACACAGTTTTATCTCAAATGGTTAATTCCCCAAATTGTTGACTGTATCATTGTTGATATTAATTTCATCCATAACTCATTAACTTCCCAGAGGTATCATACTGTGATTTTACTTATAATATAGTTGAGTATCTTTAAATGAATCAGTAACTTATGTATAATTTTTTGCCAATATTGTATTTTGTTGCCCCCTAAATCATTTTTTAAAAATTTCTTATTGGGTAATTGTTTCTCAATATTGTTCTGGTTTCTGCCATGCATCAACATGAATCAGCCACAGATATACATATTCCCCCTCACTCTTGAACCTCCCTCCCATGTCCCACCCGATCCCACCTCTGTAGATTGTTACAGAGCATTGAGTTGAACTTCCTGTGTCATACAGCAAATTCTCACTGGCTATCTATTTTACATATGGTAATGTATATGTTTCCATGCTACTCTCAATTCCTCCCACTCTCCACTGCCTCCACTGTGTCCACAAATCTATTCTCTATATCTGCAGTCTCCATTGCTGCCCTGCAAATAAATTCATAAATAACATCTTTCTAGATTCCATGTTTTATACAATATTTGTCTTTCTCTTTCTCACTTACTTTGTAGAATAGATTCTAGGTTCATCCACCTCATTAGGACTAACTCAAAAACATTCTTTTTTACAGCTAAGCAACATTCCATTGTACATATTTACCTCAATTTCTGTATCCATTCATCCATCCATGGACATCTAGGCTGCTTCCAAATTCTAGCTATTGTAAGAAGTGCTACAATAAATTTTAATGTTTTACTTTATTTTGGTAGAATACCTAACGTGAGATCTACCCTCTTAAAGAATTTTAAAAATTAATTTATTTATTTTAATTGCAGGTTAATTACTTTACAATACTGTAGTGGTTTTTGCCATACATTGACATGAATCAGCCATAGATGTACATGTGTTCCCCATCCTGTACCCACCTTCCACTTCCCTCCTCATCCTATCCCTTGTGGTTATCCCAGTGCATCAGCTCTGAGCACCTTGTCTCATGCATCAAACCTGGACTGGTGATCCTTTTTACATGTGATAATATACATGCTTCAATGCTATTCTCTCAAATCATCCCACCCTTGCCTCTCCTACAGAGTCCAAAAGTCTGTTCTTTACATCTATGTCTCTTTTGCTGTCTCACATAGAGGGTCATTGTTACCATCTTTCTAAATTCCATATATATGTGTTAATATGCTGTATTCATGTTTTTCTTTCTGACTTACTTCACTCTGTATAATAGTCTCCAGTTTCATCCACCTCATTAGAACTGATACAAATGCATTCTTTTTAATAGCTGAGTAATATCCCATTGTGTATATGTATCACAGCTTTCTTATCCATTTGTCTGCCAATGTATACCTAGGTTGCTTCCATGTCCTGGCTATTGTAAATAGTACTGCAAGGAACACTGTGGTACACGTGTCTCTTTCAATTATGGTTTCCTTGGTTTATATGCCCAGCAGTGGGACTGCTGAGTTGTATGGAAGTTCTATTTCCAGTTTTTTAAAGAATCTCCACACTGCTCTCCATAATGGCTGTATTAGTTTTCATTCCCACCAAAAGTGTAAAGAATTTTATACAAAAAATAAANACAAATGCATTCTTTTTAATAGCTGAGTAATATCCCATTGTGTATATGTATCACAGCTTTCTTATCCATTTGTCTGCCAATGTATACCTAGGTTGCTTCCATGTCCTGGCTATTGTAAATAGTACTGCAAGGAACACTGTGGTACACGTGTCTCTTTCAATTATGGTTTCCTTGGTTTATATGCCCAGCAGTGGGACTGCTGAGTTGTATGGAAGTTCTATTTCCAGTTTTTTAAAGAATCTCCACACTGCTCTCCATAATGGCTGTATTAGTTTTCATTCCCACCAAAAGTGTAAAGAATTTTATACAAAAAATAAAAATACATGTTTATAGCAGACTTTTCCAGTTTTAAAATGATCAGATTAGTGGTAGAAATGATCAATATAAAAATAAATCTGACAGAAGCACTAAGATGTTTGATTTTACTTCTAGGCAATACAAATGAAACTACAATTAAATACTATTTTAAGAGATCACATACCCATTTACAAATCTATGGGAAACTCTTATAAACTGAGGAACAGCCTCCAGAAATACTCTTATTTGTGTAGGAAGATATTTGTATGGGGATACTGTACCTAGACTGGCCTGTTACAGAAGACTGGAAAAAACCTAAGTTTTCCCCAACAAGGAATGGGATGAATAAAGTTCAGTTTTAATAAAATGTTGTGTGGACACTAGAAGAACTGAATCCAGTCTAGGAAGGGAACACTAAACACTCTGCAAGCCACTCTGAGTAAGAGGATCACCTTCTTGCATCAACTCCTGAGCTACACATTGTTTTCTCTCTGCCCCCAGGAAGAGGAACGCTGGCGGGAACACTGGCAAGAACACAGAGTTTTCATTCAGCACTGTTACACTCTGAAGTTTTTACTGTGTGTCTGAAAACATTTTTGCTCAGTCTTAAGCTGTGGACTTCAGAGCCCCAGCCCTCCCCTCAGGGAACTTGTATTCTGATGGGGTGAAAAGATGGGTTCTGTGACAAGGACTGGGTAGGGGGGCTCAGGGTGGGAGATTGGGGAAGAATGAGGAGGCTGAGGAGTCAAATCAGACTTGCTGAGAGGGACTGTGGTAATGAGGGAACGTAGGTCACGAGGACCAGCCTGTGAGGGACAAGGAAGGCACTGTCCTGGGTCAGGGATCTCGAGACAGAGCTCCTGGCAGGCCATCCCTGAGTGCCCAGGGAGAATCCAGGCACTTCCAGCTCCACAGAAAGCAGTGACACACACCTACTGGTGTCTTGTAGTAAACGTAGGAATAGTAATATATTTTAAGTGCCTGATGTCAGTTCTTTTGGATAGGACACTGTGTTAGACAGAGATTTCTTAAATAGAACACACAAAAAGCCATGATTTACAAGAAAAAAAAATCAGATTTATGAATATTAAAAGTTTATGATCTCTGAAAAACAGTGTTAAGAATATTAAGCAAATTTGGGTAAAATATTTGGGAAACATATAGTAAAAGACCTCTTACCAGATTAAAAATAGAAGTTTTACAGCTTGATATTAAAAACTTGTAAGAAATGGCAATCCACTCCAGTAATCTTGCCTGGAAAATTCCATGTATAGAGGAGATTGGAAGGCTATAGTCTATAGGGTCGCAAATAGTCAGACATGACTGAAGCAACTAAGCACGCATGTATGAGAGAATAGCACATAAAAGAATTGCTTGGGTATTTATAAATTAATCCCTCATCAGATATTTGTTTTGCAAATCTTTCCCCAGTTCATAGGTTGCTCTCATTCTTCTATTTCTTTTTATATACAGAAGTGTTTTAATTTGATTTTATCTCACTGTTGTGTGTCTTCAGGACTTATTGATAAATTTTTGTCTATATTTTCTGTCAATTAGAGAGAAAAATATTGGTATCTGCAAATGTAACTGTGGATAAGTATATTTCCCCTTTACACATTTCAAATTGTATTATATTCTTGATGAATTTATCCTTAATCACTATGTAACATCCCTTTTTTTTTCATTGCTAATTTTCCTGGTTCTGAAGTCTGATTTTTCAACATATAAAGAGCCAGTAAGAATTATTTTTCCATTTTAAAATTTTAGGTTATTGATGATTTGTAAGTTTCCTGTAGATAGAAAATTTTAAGGTCTCATCCTTATATCAAATTAGACAGACTGCCTAGTAAGAAAAGTGTCTAGATTATTTTTATACTAACTTACACGGTGAAGTTTAAGACTACATCTTGTAATTTCTTTATAATTGGTTCATCTATTTTTGGAGCTTTATTTTTTTTTCCTTTTCTCTCTCTTTATGGCTTAATCATTATACACTGTATTTAAAAGAACAGTAGAGACAGATAAATATTATCTAACCCCCAAATTATGTATTCTTTCTCTGTTGCTATTCCTTGAGTATCAGTGGATACATCAATTCAGTAATTGGGCTGAATTTGAGTTCAGTTTTTGCTCTAGTTAAAGTCAATATGCCTTTGACTGATCCATTCCACTTAATGTTGAGTCTATGGTATTTTTTTGCTTTGTTTTTCTTCTTCTTAGTGTTCCTTTACATCCTCAGCTTTCTGCAAGTCCTTTTTCTCCTCAAAATGCATTTTTTTGTCTTTCCTTCTACAAAGGATTTTGAGTGAGAGCAAATTTTCTTCTCCTATCCTTGTTGCAGCAGAGAACTGCTTTGTTTACAGGAGGATCTGGGCATGAAATGGTTCCTGTCCCTCCACCAACAGCGGATATGTTTTCCTAGTTTCAGTGCTGGGAATGGGACAGGTTATTTGGGTTCCTCCAGAAGCCACTGAGTGTCACCCAGAAGGTGTGGCAGGAGGAGCCTTGCTTTCTCAATAGCAGACAGCTTTTACTTTAACTTGTCTTTCAGTGGCAGCTGACATGATCTTTTCTTGGGATGTAGAGCAACACATGATTTTTTCCTGGGACATAGAGCAGCAAGTGATTTCTTCTGTGTGTGTGTGTGTTTTCCTCCTCCCTAAAAGGGCATTGGCTTGTATTTCATATGAAAGAAACATTGAGAACCAAGTCATGTTTATTTAGTCCCCGGAAATCATCACTTGCTCTCATCACCTTTTGGGCCATAAATTTCTCATTTGAGAAACCAGTGGAGGAAGTCAGGATGAATTCCTGTTTTGTTTGATCTGTCATGCTAGCTGACACTCAGACTTTAAACATTTTTTATAACTTCTGATATTTTCATTTTACCCATTCTTATGATTGACTCCTAATTTAAAACAAATGTGATTCTCATTTTTCATCAAAGGGGCTTAACATCGTTGGAGTATCATTCATTTGATTCACTTGTGATCTAAATTTTCTCATGTGTTCAACAAATCTTAGGATTTGTACATTAGTATTTTATTCTTGTCAAAATTGGAAACAACTTCTTATGTCTTTCTACATCCTAACCAGAAGTAAACACAGTATGTATAGTTTAATTCTATTTTCAGTTTTTATATTATGTAAGATGCAAGTCATTTGTAATTGAATTTGTATCTAGTTGCCTCACCACATTTATCTTATTGCTTATCTTCTAGGAACTGATGGTTAATATTTTAGCAAAATACAGAATGTATTCAGATTAATTTTTTTAACATTTCCTGCCCCTTCTTTTTTTTCAGCTGTGATTATTGTTACAGTTGGTATTATCCCACATATCACTGACATGCTGTTAACTTTTTCCAATCTTTCATATCTTAGTGCTTCAGTGTAATTATTTCTATAAAAGCTTATTTTTAAGTGAAACAATCAGATTATTTCTTCAATGCAAATATCGTATTTTTCAATTCTACATTTTCTAACTGATATATAGTTTGCCTTTCTATATTCCTTTAAAAATGTTTATAACTATTTCAAGTCTTCATTTAATTCTATCATCTGTGTAATCTTAGGGCTTACTTCTATTGACTGTGCTTTTCTCTAGATAACGGTTCCTATCTTGCTCTACTTGACTACTGGTTTTTTTTATTATATAGTAAATATTGTGAGGCAAATGGTGCACCAATATGGAATTTTTCCATATTCCCCTAAAATGTGTTAGATTTTTTTTCCTGGAAGACAATGATAGGTAGTTATTGTCAGATCGACTTAATCCTGTGGAGGTTTGATTTTAGAAGTTTTGTCAAGTCTCTTCTGTTTGTTTTTGCCTTTATCCCTAAGATATACCACATCATCTTATAGGTGGTTTATTCCTAAGATCTGTCCCATTAGGAGCTTCAGTGGAGATTCAAGGTGTTTATTATTCTGTCTAACTTGGGGAGACTAGGATTCTACTTTTTATTTTCACAGCTGGGTAGCTTATACATTCTCTTTCCAGCTCTTTAATCTCACAGCTGTTACTTATTGTAATTTCTCCTGGTGTGTGTGATTTAATAGTCAACCAAATATTTGAAAGCAATGTATTTGCATATTTTTACTTTGTATTTGTCAAATTCTGTAGTCTACTTTCAAATGTTCTAATCTTAAATTGGGCTTCCCAGGTGGCACTAGTGGTGAAGAACCTGCCTTCCAGTGCAGGAAGCATAAGAGGGGTTGTTTCGATATCTGGGTTGGGAAGATTCTCTAGAGTAGGGCATGGCAATCTACTTCAGTGCTCTTGCCTGGAGAATCCAATGGACAGAAGAAGCTGGCGGGCTACAGTTCATAGGGTCACGAAGAGTCGGACATGACTGTAGCAACTTAACATGCATGCACACAATCTTAAATTACAAGTTTGACTCCTCTCTTCTGTGACAATGCTTCTGTTTTTATCTTGCATTTATTCCCAATGTACAGAGAAAACTGGGATGTAGAGATGATATTCTATTTTAACTTGCCTTTTCTTTATCCTATTGGTGAGAGAGGGATTCTTGAGTTAGAATTGGGGTGATGGCTGAGTTCATGCCACCCAATGCGGGACAGATGAGACTGACAATAGTTTGCATATATACTCACAACCTAGAGGAGGGGAATACTGCCTGTCATACAAGGTCACAAGGAGGCTGTACTCAAGAACAAGGGAACAACCAGAAACTGTGAAAGGTAACTAATGAAGTATCAAGAGAATTGGTTACCCCCTGATTCCCAGAAAGAATTTGATTGGGTTGGTTGAATAATTTTGTGGGCTGGCAAGGAACTGAAACCCACTACTTGGCAATAAGCAGGAACTATGCCTATTTCCTTTCAGAGAAGGCAATGGCAACCCACTCTAGTACTACAACCCACTCTAGCCTGGAATATCCCATGGATGGAGGAGCCTGGTGGGCTGCCGTCCATAGGGTCACTAAGAGTCAGACACAACTGAGTGGTTTCACTTCCACTTTTAACTTTCATGCATTGGAGAAGGAAATGGCAACCCACTCCAGTGTTCTTACCTGGAGAATCCATGGGGCGGGGGAGCCTGGTGGGCTGCATCTATGGGGTTGCACAGAGTCGAACAACTGAAGTGACTTAGCAGCAACAGCAGCATGCCTATTTCCTTTAGTGATAAATATGCCTGGCTAAGGACTGCCGTCTATGGGGTCACACAGGGTCGGACATGACTGAAGTGACTTAGCAGCAGCAGCAGGGGATCTTATCTATGGAAGCAAAGTTGGGAAGGGAGCTAGTGGTTAGACTATTCAGTTCAGTTCAGTTGTTCAATCGTGTCTGACTCTTTGTGACCCTATGAATCACAGCACGCCAGGCCTCCCTGTCCATCACCATCTCCCAGAGTTCACTCAAACTCACGTCCATCGAGTAGGTGATACCATCCAGCCATCACATCTTCTGTCATCCCCTCTTCCTCCTGCCCCCAANTACTTTTAGCAGTTAAAGAGGACATGGAGCATCCTTCCCAAAGCAGTGTCTCTGATGAGTCTTTTGAGTGTAGGTTCTAACTATCTCTGGAATTTTTGTGTTTTTAACTTAGCTGAACTGGTTGCCTGTAATTCACATGTTACAGATAGATTATGCTAAAGGATTTTAAGGTAGATTGTAGGGCACTTCCCTGGTGGCTCAGATAGTAAAGAAACTGCCTACTGTGCAGGAGACTCTGGATCAATCCCTGGGCCGGGAAGATCCCCTAGAGAAGGGAATGGTTACCCTCTCCAGTATTCTTGCCTGGAGAATTCCATGGACAGGAGCCTGCAGGGCTGTGGTCCATGGGGTCACAAAGAGTTGGACATGACTGAGCAACTNAGAAACTGCCTACTGTGCAGGAGACTCTGGATCAATCCCTGGGCCGGGAAGATCCCCTAGAGAAGGGAATGGTTACCCTCTCCAGTATTCTTGCCTGGAGAATTCCATGGACAGGAGCCTGCAGGGCTGTGGTCCATGGGGTCACAAAGAGTTGGACGTGACTGAGCAACTAACACTTTTACTTTCCCTGGTGGTCCAGTGGCTAAGACTCTGTACTCCCAATGCAGAGGCCTGGGTTCGATCTCTGGTCAGGGAACTAGATTCCACATGCTGCAAAGAGAGATCCAAGATTCAGAAACTGAGACTCAGCGTTCCCTTGTGGCTCAGATGGTAAAGAACCCACCTGCAATGCAGGAGACCTGGCTGCGATTCCTGGGTCAGGAAGATCCCCTGGAGGAGGAAATGGCAACCTTCTCCAGTATTCTTGCCTGGGAAATGCCATTGACAAAGGAGCCTGGGGTTGCAAAGAGTTGGACATGACTGAGCAACTGGCACACAACAACACAGCAAGACCCAGGGCAGTCAAATAAATTAAAAAAATAGATTGCAAGTATTATCCCCACTTTTCAAGCCCTTTGCTCTTGAGACCACGGTGTTATAGCTCCAACTGAATCTGACAAATATGTTTGTAATCACATTCAGAACATTCTGTTTAAGGAAACAGGAAATTAAACGCTCAGTTTTGGAAAGCATTTCATCCAAAATGTTTAACACATTTATCCCGGGAGCTTAAAGGAAACTTGTGTTTCTGCCACGCAGCTCCTGCTCCACTGATGTTAGAACCGAGACTATTTCACTGTACAGAGCACCTAACATGCCTTCCCACTGTTTTCTCCTGATAAAGAAAACATGACGAATTAGTGACCTGGAAGATCTGAATAAAAATCACATAAGGAAATCATTGTTGAGACAGTTCTTTTCAGCTTAATTAATTCCCTTTGGCTGTCCAAATTCATTCTAGGTCTGCAGGCAATTTTCAAGTAAACTGTTACAACAAAGTTCATACCAAAGATCTGGGACAAGGATGGGTGTTTGCTGAGCTGTCAGCTCAAGCTAAACAAATGCCAATAGAGAATCCTTAGGCAAATTAACTTCCCCCTGAATGGGTCTTTTTATGTCATCCATCTGCGTTCATTCTCATGGGTACTTTCAAATGGGGCTAGCAAGTGAGACACACACGAATGATGGAAAATTGTTTTTTTAAAAAATCAATGGGTCAGTTTAAGAAAAGTTGATCCTGGTCTAAATAAGATTCTTTATTTTTCTATCTATTTCAAGGACTCTAAAAATCTATTTCAATTTCCTCTCTCAATTTGCAAGGAGTCTGAATATTTTTTGTTCTTCAGAATGTTAAATGGAGAGCCAGTGATAATTGGGAGCTTGGGGTTAACACATACACAGTACTATATATAAAATAGATAACTAATAAGGACCTGTTGTGTATAGCACATGGAACTCTACTAAGTACTCTGAAATGGCTTATATGGGAAAATAAACTAAAAAAGAGTGGATATATGTATTTGTATGATAGATTCACTTTGCTGTACACCTGAAACTCACAGAATATTGTAAATCAGTTCTACTCCATTAAAATTTTTATAAAAAGTTCCATATGATTTAGCAATTCCACTCCTAAAGTATATATCCAAAAGAATTGAAATCAAGTACTCAAGCAATTTAAAAAAATCTGTCACCTTTTCTGTAACCACGTATTTGACTGTCTGGGAAATGGAATTGTCTGAAAATCTAAACCACCTTTTCTGAGCACCAGTCATTAATATGTCTCCTGGTCCAACCTGGACTCTTGGACATCATAGTAGCGAGACACAAACTCATCCCTCTTTCATTGTGGGTCCTTTAATCCCTCCACTGATCAGCTGTTTGCAGTTACCCTGGCTCTTGTATAAAGCTTTTTAAATTCTGCACGGTGTTTTTTGACCACTGGATGTCATGAGCGCACAACGTATGCTTCAGCTAGAAAAACTGCATGCTTAGGGGAACATGGCTTCATCTGCCATGGCAGCAGTTCTCGGTATGGCCGTGGAGAGGGCACCAGGAAAGTAATCAGGTTATGAGCTCTTGAAAAATTTGTTTCTGCAAGCACGACTGAGAAGCAAACAAAATACAGGGTATTGAAGATAAGCAAAAACACAGCACTGGCTTCCTCTTTGTTTTTTTTTTCCAGCATATTTCAGTGGATTAGCTGTTATGGGAGGAAAATCAAAGTCTAACACAAAATACTCTTAGGGCCACTTCTCAAGTATTTTGATCATAAAAGGTGAGTGACCTGAAACTGTTTGGCCTCAGATGGTACAGAGCTCTGCTCAACCAGCAAATTAAAATGAGGATAAGTAGATGCCAGTTGTCAGTATCTTAGTCCCAGGTGACACAATGGTAAAGAATCCGCCTGCCAATGCAGGAGGCACGAGTTCAGTTCCAGGGTTGGGAAGATCCCCTGGAATAGGAACTGGTAACCTATTTCAGTATTCTTGCCTGAAAAATTCCATGGACAAAGGAGCCTGGCGGGCTACAGTCCATAGGGTCATAAAGAGCCTGATAACAGCTGAGTATACTTTCATATAGGTCTTTTAATTTCACTAGAGAGTAACTTGTAAATTGTCCCGAATACAGTTAATCCTACATCAGAATCATATGATTATGGGATTTTGGGCTATGTCCAGTCTTGGAACCAGTACTTCCTCACTGATAAATGTACTCTTGATGCCCTCTGTAAGCTGGGGCAGCTGAGAGAGGCCTGAATGTGCAAATCAGCCCCTTTAGTTATTCCTCTTGGCTATGGGAAATCGCCTGTGTTAATGACATCATTAACATTCTTTTAATTAGGAAGGAAGGTCAACGAACAAAGGAGGAAATAAACTGGGGCTCCAGAGAAGTTAAATCTAATACTTCCGAGGACACCAGGGTCATTTATCCCCTCAGTAGGTCTGTCTGCAAGTTACAAGGATTTTAATGGTTTGTGAAAACCTATTCATGCTCACAAAGGTGGAACTGTTGAGATGTGGGCTTAGAGAAATTGGAGCCAAGGAGTTGGGAAAAAAAAAAAACTATCCACAAATTTAGATAAGACTTCTCAAAATATATTTTTTTATTTATACGAGGTAATCAACAATAGACATGTTAAAGCAGTAGCCCAACATCTGAGCAAACCCAGGAGTGAAGAGGAAGATGCTTTGACTTTGAGAATTCACCCTAATTCTCCGCATTCTTAACACTAATGATTTCCAGCATGGAAAAAAGAGCAGACTCGGAATGTAAAAAGAAGATTTGGTCGTTCTTCATAACTATTGTATAGGAAGAAATATAGGTGGGTGTTTTGGGATGGGTGGTCAGAGAAAGCCTCTCTTAAGAGATGGACCTTGAGCAGTGACCTGAATGGGATGAAGGAGGACCCATGTGAGTATCTGGAGGAAGAACATCTCAGGCGGGGGAACAGGAGGTGCAAAGGCCCTATGGTGAGAGCTCATTTGGTAGGTTTAAGGAACAGCAAGAGGCAGATGGAGTGATAGGAGATGATGTTGCAGAGAGAGCAGGGCAGATGGTGTAGGGCCTGGAAATCATGGTGAGTACTCAGTGTTACCCTGAGGGAGATGGGAGCCATTGGGTAGCTTTAAGCAAGGATCGCTGGGAGATGGCTTGTGTTTTAGAAGGATCTCTGTGGCCACTTGGAGAATAGAATTCAGAGACCAGAGTAGAAACGGGAGACGCCACTGCAGGTGTGCAAGCAAGGGAGCTGGTGGCTTAGATCAGGCTGGTGATAGATCAGCGTCTGGTAATGGATTGAGTGTGGGTGATCTTCACATTTACTGAGTTTCTTCCTACCTTTGAGTTGCCATCCTGGTAGGCCTCCTTTGCCATTTCCATTCTCTGCTTCTTTCCCTGAAAGTTGTATGCAGGTAATTCCATGTGCCATTGTGGAAAAAGAAAACACCACTACTATTTTTTAGATTGGTGCTGGTGTAAGTAGCCACATTACTCTCTTGGGTGTGTATTTTAAAAGGTTTTCGTTTGTTTGTTTTTAAAATTAATGCCAAAAGTCAAAGCATTATAATTTGTAAACTTAAATTATATGTCTTGTATCTTATTAGCTTAGTAGTTGGAACCACTTAGTCTTTAGGTGCAAATGTTGTTAGAGGACCGTTGGTCTTCTAAAACCATTGTTGTTAGAGGACCAAGATAAAGTGTTTTATGGGTTATGAGACTGTATGTTTTTAAAAATAGCAATATGCAATAAAGAGATGAATTCATTCATGGTCATACTGAGTGGCATGTGGGATCTTAGTTCCCCAACCAGAGGGATCTAACCTGTGCTCCCTGAAGTGGAAGTGCAGAGTTTTAACCACTGGACTGCCATGGAAGTCCTCCCAAAATCTTACTTATTTTTAGTATTTGTTTCCTCCAATCAGAATGTAAGCTCTGTGAAAGCATAGCTTAGAAAAGTGACAGAAATATTGTATATTTGTGAATGTATCACATGTTTTTATATACAAGTGACAGGCCACTCCCCCAACCCCCACAACTACCAGAGATTCACAAAAAGGGATATTTTTGGGATAACAAACAGTGTGGAGGTAGGATCTGATATTGCTTCAGCTTCTCTCTGAAACCATTGAGGACTCAACTTTCTGCTCATTTGACTTGGCCATCATTAGCACCCTGGCTTTTTATTTTCATGGCCACAAGATAGCTGCTGCAGCTCCAGGCATCTCACTTGATTTAAGAAAGGGGAAGAAACAATGTTGGCAAGCTCTCCTCTCATCTGTTTTTATAACAAAGGTAAAGATTTCCCATAAATGTCCCCACTTGACTGACCTTTATGTCTCAATGAAAGTCATGAGTACTATTGATACAAGAGAGACTGAGAATTGGGCAATGTAAAGGAGTGGCTTAGCCAGCAAGCATCCTTCCAGAATTGAGTGAATGAACTGAAAAAGAGTCATCAGTAAAAGATGATACTCTTTATCTAAGGGACCCAAAAAGCCCTGTGGATAAAGATTGAAAACTAGGAAAGTCTCAGAGAACCTTCCTTCCTTCATTCATCCTTGTTTTCTTTAGATTTTTTTTCTATCCAAGTTCACAAGCGACACTAGATTATAATTTTTCTTTTACACACTGTCCTTGTTAGATTTTGGTGCCAAAGCTATTCTACCCATATAAAATGGGCTGGAGAGAGTTCTCGATTTTTAGCAAGTTTTTTTCCTGTGAAAGGCCAGCTAGTAAACATTAGAGAGTAAATATTTGGCTTTACAGAGTCTACAATGTCTATCTTAACGTCTCAACACAGCCCGTTATGGTGTGAAAGGAACCACAGACAGTACGTAAAACAGTAGGCCTGGCCAAGTTTGGCCCACAAGCTGTGGTTTACCTGTCCCTATTCCAGGCTATGTTTTGTGTATGTTTAGATTTATTTTTTCAAATGTTTGGAAAAACTCTCCTGTAATACCTCATGGGCCTGTTTTTGATTTGGAAAATATTTTTTAATTGTGGATTCAATTTCTTCAGTAATTATAGGACTGTTCTGGTTGTCTCTTATGCAGAGACATTACCTTACATTGTACTTTTGAAGAAATTTGTCCATTTGATCTATGTTTTCAAATGAACTGACAAAGAATTTTTCATTATTAACTATTTCTTTTATTATGGCAAAATACATACAAAATAAGCATATTCATTCTAACTATAAAACTTAAAATTTAAAAAGTCGTGGCAAAATATACATAACATAAAATCTACTATCTTAATCATTTTTCACTACTAACACATAGTTCAGTAGTGTTAAATACATCTACGTGGTCGTGTGACAATTTCCAGAACCCTGTTCCTCTTGCAATCCTGAATATTTTAGCCTTAAAAAAATTTTTTTTTCTTTTTTGACTGTGCCACACAGCATGTGGGATCTAAGTCTCTGACCAAGGATTGAACCTGCACTCCCTGCATTGGAAACTCAGACTCCTAACCACTGGACCTCCAGGGAAATCCGCATTTTAGCCATTTTAAGTGTTTGATGTGGTGGCTCTAAGTACATTCACAACGTTGAGAAACTGTCACCACTATTCATATCCGGAACTTTCTCAACATCCCAGTTAGAAACTGTACCAATTAAATAAAACCTCCCCAGCCCCCTCTCCCCCTAGACCCTGGTAACCTCTATTCCACTTTCAGTCTCTATGAATTTGCCTGTTCCAGGAACCTCACGTTAAGTGGAGTCATATAATACTGGTTCTTTTGTGTCTGGCATATTTTCACTTAGTGTCTTTTCAAGGCTCATCGTAGCTATAGCATGTGTCAGAATTTCATTTCTAGTTAATGCTATGGTGGCAGTCATTTTCCAGTATTAACAAATTAACATATTGTTTACCTTATACTTGCGTTAAATGTCAACTATAACTTTGATAAAGCTGAGAAAAAATTTTTTGAAAAGATCTCATTCCTTTTTAGGGCTGAATAATATTCTATAGATATAGATCTACCACACTTTGTTCACCCACTCCTCTGTCAATGGGCATTTGGGTTGTTTGCACCTTTTGCTGATTGTAAAAATTACTGTTGTGTACACAGGTGTACAGGTGTGCTTTCAATTTTAGGGGGTTTACACTGAGAAGAGGAATTGATGGCTCCTATGGTAATTCTATGTTTAACCTTTTGGGAAATTGCCAAACTGTTTTCCTTTATTATGGACATGCAAATATTAATTTGTTTTTGGCTGCACTGGGTCTTTGTTGCTGCACAGGCTTTCTCTAGTTGCGGTGAGCAGGGACTCCTCTTCATTGTGGCGCATGGGCTTCTCATTGCAATGACTTCTTTTGTTGCGGAGCATGGGCGGTAAGGCATGCGGGCTTCAGAAGTTCCAGCATGCCAGCTCAGTCGTTGTGGTGTACAGGCTTAGTTGCTCCTTGGCATGTGGAATCTTCTCAGATCAGGGATAGAGCCTATGTCTCCTGCACTGGCAGGTGATCTCTTATCCACTGGACTGTCAGGGAAGTCCCTATTATGGACATTTTAATTGAAGGTTTTTATATTGAAAATTGCACAGATCTTAAGTGTACAGTTCACTAAATCACACCAACATCAACACCCCTGGGTAAGCTGTCACTAGTTCAAGATCATGACCAGCTCACCAGAAGACCCACGTTCACTTCCATTTACTTCTCACACTATTGGTTAGTTTTGCCCATTTTGGAACTTTATAAATATAAAATAATATTTTATTTATTCTTTTGTGATAGACTGCATTCAGCATATTGTGAGGTTCATTCATGTTGTTCCCTGGAGCAGTAGCTAATTCATTCTGTTGTGTAAATATACTACCATTTACTTATTCATTCTTCTGTTTTTTTAAAATAATATTTTTATTTTAAAATTAATTTGTAATACTTGTTTATTTGGCTGTGCCAGATCCCAGATGGGCATGCAGGATCTTCGAACTTTGTTGTGGCATGCAGGATCTTTAATTGTGGCATCTTTAGTTCCCTGGTAGCTCAGCTGGTAAAGAATCTGCCTGCAGGAGACCTGGGTTTGATTCTTAGGTTGGGAAGATCCTCTGGAGAAGGGATAGGTTTTGGGGCTTCTCTGGTGGCTCAGCTAGTAAAGAACCTGCCTGTTATGTGGGAGTCCTGGGTTCGATCCCTGTGTTGGGAAGGTCCCCTGGAGAAGGGAAAGGCTACCCAATCCAGTATTCTGGCCTGGAGAATTCCATGGACTATACAGTCTCAAAGAGTCAGACACAATGCAAAAAGCTGGACATGTCGCAGAGTCCGACACAACTGAGCGGCTTTCACTTTTTCTTCACTTTCACTCATGCCATTGTAAATGATATACTTTAAAAAAGTAAACCTCTTATTTTAGAATAGTTTTATTTAAAAAAAATACTACAAACATGATGTAGACAGTTCCTATAGAGGTTAGTTTCCTAATTATCTGTTGCTGTTACATAAAAATACAATTGCATCTAGGCTTTCCTTGTGGCTCAGATGGTAAAGAATCTGCCTGCAATGCAGGAGACTCAGGTTTGAGCCCTGGGTCGGGAAGATCCCCTGGGGAAGGAAATGGCCACCCACTTCAGTATTCTTGTCTGGAGAATCCCTTAGACAGAGGAGCCTGGTGGGCTACGGTCCATAGGCTTACAAAGAGTTGAACAGAACCGAGCAACTAACACTTTCACTTTCATATTGACTTTGTATGTATTAACTTTATATATTTGGTTATTAATTGTAATAATTTATCTATTGATCACTTTGGATGTTTTACCTATCCAATTACATCATCTGTAAATAAGACTATTTTATTTCTTCTTTCCAAATCCTTAAAAGGTTCCCCCTGTATTGAACTTGCCTGGACTCTCAGGAAAAAATAAGCTGTGGTAGCAAGTGTCCTATTCTTTCTCAGACTCATGGGAAAACGTCCAGTATTTCTTCTTTAAATATGATGTTTGCTATAGAATCTTTTTTTTTTTTGTAGACATTCTTTATCTACAGTTTCAGTTCAGTTCAGTTTAGTCGCTCAGTCGTGTCCAACTCTTTGCGACCCCATGAATTGCAGCACGCCAGGCCTCCCTGTCCATCACCAACTCCCAGAGTTCACTCAGACTCATGTCCATAGAGTCAGTGATGCCATCCAGCCATCTCTTCCTCTGTCGGCCCCTTCTCTTCCTGCCCCCAATCCCTTCCAGCATCAGAGTCTTTTCCAATGAGTCAGCTCTTCACATGAAGTGGCCAGAGTACTGGAGTTTCAGGTTTAGCATCATTCCTTCCAAAGAAATCCCAGGGCTGATCTCCTTCAGAATGGACTGGTTGGATCTCCTTGCAGTCCAAGGGACTCTCAAGAGTCTTCTCCAACACCACAGTTCAAAAGCATCAGTTCTTCAGCACTCAGCCTTCTTCACAGTCCAACTCTCACATCCATACACAACCACAGAAAAAACCATAGCCTTGACTAGACAGACCTTGGTTGGCAAAGTAATATCTCTGCTTTTGAATATGCTGTCTAGGTTGGTCATAACTTTTCTTCCAAGGAGTAAGAGTCTTTTAATTTCATGGCTGCAATCACCATCTGCAGTGATTTTGGAGCCCCCCAAAATAAAGTCTGACACTGTTTCCACATCTATTTCCCATGAAGTGATGGGACTGGATGCCATGATCTTCGTTTTCTGAATGTTGAGCTTTAAGCCAACTTTTTCACTCTCCACTTTCATCAAGAGGCTTTTTAGTTCCTCTTCACTTTCTGCCATAAGGGTGGTGTCATCTGCATATCTGAGGTTATTGATTGAGAAAATCCACACTTTACCCGCATTTTTTTTTAAGTGAATTTTGATTTTTATCTTTTGGATGAATTTTATCAGTTGATATTTCTCCATATGTTGAAATGCTTTTGGTGTCTTTTTCTCCTTAATTTTTTTTTACATTAGTTTTCAAAGGTTAAGCCAACCTTGCATTCCTGGGACAAACCTAACCTCTGATGATATATTATCCCATTTATATAACTCTGCGTTAATGATCTCTGATGCTGTTAGAGAGTCTAAAAAAAACAAATGTAATTTGTCCTGCATTTCTAGTTACCTTAGTGGAAGTATTGATAAAATGAGCTAGATTTCTTTTGCTGAAGATTTTTAATTTCAGTGTATTGTTCTGTCCTCCTTTTCATTTTTAAATCAATATGGCAGAGGTTTATGTGGACACAAAGCAAAGGAATCTGTATCCAATGCAGAGGCTTCCCATGCATGACTCAGGCCAAAAGCTGACTGTTCCTTCTACACATTAAAAAGGTGTTGACTCACCCACACCTGGCAGATTGACTACATTGAGTCTTTGACCCCTCTCCTCTCTGCTATTAACATTTTTTTCAGGCTGCTGGGTTGCTGTTCCAGTCCAGCCAGCTGACTCTGGTCCTACTGTTATGGCCATTAAAAGTTCAATGAAGTGTATTGTTGTTGTTTACTTGATAAGTCGTGTCCCACTCTTTGCAGCCCTATGGACTGTAGCCCACCAGGCTCCTCTATTCATGGGATTTCCCATGCAAGAATACTAGAGTGGGTCGCTGTTTCCTTTTTTAAAAAATTTATTTATTTTTAATTGAAAGATAATTGCCTTACAGTATTGTATTGGTTTATGCCAAATATCAACATGAATCAGCCATAGGAATACATATGTCCCTTCCCTCTTGAGCCTCCCTCCCATCTCCCTCCTTATCCCACCCCTCTAGGTCGTTACAGAACCCTGGTTTGAGTTCCCTGAGTCATATAGTAAATTCCTATTGGCTATCTATTTTACATATGGTAATGTATGTTTCCATGTTACTCTCTCCATACATCCCACCCTCTCCTTCCTCCTCCTCACTGTGTCCATGAGTTTGCTCTCTATGTCTGTGTCTCTATTGAAAGTGAAAGTGTTAGTTGCTCAGTCATTTCTGATTCTTTGCAACCCCATGGACTATAGCCTGCTAGGCTCCTTTGTCCGTGGAATTCTCCAGTCAAGAATACTGGAGTGGGTTGCCATTCCTTTCTCTAGAGGATCTTTTTGACCCAGGGATCGAACCCAGGTTTCCTGCATTGCAGGCAGAGTCTTTACCATCTGAGCCATCAGGTAAGCCTTGTGTCTCCATTGCTGTCCTGCAAATGATGCCATCAGTACAGTCTTTCCAGATTCTGTATATGTGCATTAGTATGTGATATTTGTTTTTCTCTTTCTGACTTAATTCACTCTGTGTAATAGGCTCTAGGTTCATCCACTCATTAGAACTGATTCAAATGCATTCATTTTTATGGCTGAGTAATATTCCATTTTATATGTGTACCACATATACATTCTTTATCTATTCAACTGCCTATGGAAATCTAGGTTACTTCCACGTCCTAGCTATTGTAAATAGTGCTGCAATGAGCACTGAGGTACATGTGTCTTTTTCAATTTTGGTTTCCTCAGGGTATGTGTCTAGTAGTGGGATTGCTGGGTCATATGGTGGTTTTATTCCTAGTTTTTAAAGGAATTTCCATACTGTCTTCAATAGTGGCTGTATCAATTTACATTCCCACCAATAGTGCAGGAGGATTCCCTTTTCTTCACACCCTCTCTAGCATTTATTGTTTGTAGACTTTTTAATGATGGCCATTCTGACTGGTGTTAGGTGATATCTCATTGTAGTTTTGATTTGCATTTCTCTAATAATGAGCCATGTTGAGCATAGCTATCTGTATGTCTTCTTTGGAGAAATGTCTGTTTAGGTCTTTTTCTCACTTTTTGATTTGGTTGTTTGTTTTTCTGGTATTGACTTGTATGAGCTGCTTATATATTTTGGAGCTGTAAAGAATTTGCCTGCAATGCAGGAGCTTCAGGGTTCAATATCTGGGTTGGGAAAATCCTCTGGAGGAGAACATGGCAACAAACTCCAGTATTCTTGCCTGGAGAATTCCTTGGACAGAAGAGCCTGAAGGTCTACAGTCCATAGGGTCATAAAGAGTTGGACACAACTGAAGCAACTTAGCATGCATGCATGCAATCCTTTGTCAATTGTTTCATTTCCTATTATTTTCTTCCATTCTTAAGGCTGTCTTTTCACCTTGTTTATAGTTTCCTTTGTTGTGCAAAAGCTTTTAATTGTCCCACTTATTTATTTTTGTTTTCATTTCCATTACTCTAGGAGGTGGGTTATAGAGGATCTTGCTGTGATTTATATCATAGAGTGTTTTGCCTACGTTTTCCTCTAAGAGTTTTATAGTTTTTGATCTTACATTAAGGTCTTTAATCTGTTTTGAGTTTACCTTTGTGTATGGTGTTAGGAAGTGTTCTAATTTCTTTTATACCTGCTGTCCAGTTTTCCAAGCACAACTTATTGAAGACTCTATCTTTGCCCCATTGTATATTCTTGCCTCCTTTGTCAAAAATAAGGTACTCATATGTGCATGGGTTTATTTCTGGGCTTTCTGTCTTGTTCCATTGGTCTATATTTATGTTTTTGTGGCAGTACATACTGTCTTGATTACTGTAGCTTTGTAGTATAGTCTGAAGTCAGGAGGGTTGATTCCTCCAGCTCCATTCTTCTTTCTTAAGATTGCTTTGGCTATTTGGAATCTTTTGTGTGTCTATATAAATTGTGAGGTGTTTGTTCTAGTTCTGTAAAAAGTGCCATTGGTAATTTGATAGGGATGCATTGAATTTGATAGAGATTGCATTTGATAGTATAGTCATTTTCACAATACTCATTCTTCCAACACAGGACATGGACTATCTCTCCATCTATTTATATTTTCTTTGATTTCTTTCATCAGTGTCTTATAATTTTCTATGTACAGTTCTTTTGCCTCCTTAGGTAGGTTTATTCTTAGATATTTTATTCTTTATTCACTGTTGCAATGGTGAGTGGGATTGATTCCTTAATTTCTCTTTCTGATTTTCCATTGTTAGCATATAAGAATGCAAGTCATTTCTATCTATTGATTTTGTACCCTGTGACTTTGCTAAATTCACTGCTTAGCTCTAGTAATTTTTTGATAGTATCTTTTTCTATATATGGTATCATGTTGTCTGCAAACAGTGAGAGTTTTACCTCTTCTTTTTCAATCTGAATTCCTTTTATTTCTTTTTCTCCTCTGATTGCCACAGCCAGGACTTCTAAAACTATGTTGAATAATAGTGGTGATAGTGGGAACCCTTGTCTTTTTCTTGATCTTAGAGGGAATGCTTTCAGTTTTTTACAGTTCAGAATAATGCTTTCTGTGGGTTTATCGTATATGGCCTTTATGGCCATATGTTGAGGTAGATCCATTCTATGCCCATTTTTTTGAGGAGTTTCTATCAAAAATGGGTGCTGAGTTTTGTCAAAGGCTTTTTCTGCATCTATTGAGATTATCATATGATTTTTTTATCTTTCAGTTTGTTAATATGTGTATCACATTGATTGATTTGCTTATACTGAAGAATCCTTGCATCCCTTGGATAAACCCAACTTGATCATGGTGTATGATCATTTTAATGTGCTGTTGAAACCCATTTGCTAGAATTTTGTTGAGGATTTTTGCATATATGTTCATTAGTAATATTGGCCTGTAATTTTCTTTTTTGTGTGTTGTCTTCATCTGGTTTGGTATCAGAGTGATAGTGTGTCACGGTCTTTGTAGACTGAGACCTGGGGACTGGAGTTGATGAGAAAAGGGATGCAGGGGACCCAAGTCTCAAGTGAAACAAGGGTGCTTTATTTGTAGAAATGTGTATTTATATATCTTCATACAAGGCAGCTTTAGGCAATTAAAAAAAAAAAAAACCTGAGCAAAAACAAAGCCAAGCAAATAACAATCTTCAAAGGCGAGAAAGCATTCCATATCCTGAGTAAGAGGGCCATAACTGAATAGATTACATTTAAGTAAGGTCACTGAAGGGAGTCACTGAAGGGAGTCACTGAAAGGAATCTAAACAGGTGCCCTTTCTCATGATCTCAGTCCTAAGAACTGCGTGCAGCTCTGCTCGCTCCTGTTTTCCAGGAACTGATAAGGAATAGAGAATCCTTGAGAAACGGCACACAAAAGAAAAGAATAACATATTGGATCCCTTAAAGCTGAACGTCCCCTGACAATAGTGGCCCTGTAGAATTAGTTTGGAAGTATTTTTTCCTTTGCAATTTTTTGAAAGAGTTTTAGAAGGATGGGCATTAACTATTCTCTAAATGTTGGATAGAATTCACCTCTGAAGCCCTTTGGCCCTGGGCTTTTGTTTTCTAGGAGATTTGTGATCACAGTTTTGATTTTACTACTTGTAATTGGCTCAGTCATAATTTCTTTTCTTCCTGGTTCAGTCTTGGAAGATTGAGCTTTCCTAAAAATCTCTCCATTTCTCCCATGTTGTGAAAGGACATGAAGCAAAAAGCAAAGGAGAAAAAGAAAGATATACCCATTTGAATGCAGAGTTCCAAAGAATAGCAAAGAGAGATAAGAAAGCCTTCCTCAGCTACCAATGCAAGGAAATAGAGGAAAATAATAGAATGGGAAAGACTAGAGATCTCTTCAAGAAAATTAGAGATATCAAGGGAACATTTCATGCAAAGATGGGCTCAATAAAGGACAGAAATGGTATGGATCTAACAGAAGCAGAAGATATTAAAAGAGGCAGCAAGAACATACAGAAGAACAGTACAAAAAAGATCTTCATGACCAAGAAAATCACAATGGTGTGATCACTCATCTAGAGCCAGACATCCTGGAATGTGAAGTCAAGTGGGCCTTAGAAAGCATCACTACAAACAAAGCTAGTGGAGGTGATGGAATTCCAGTTGAGCTATTTTAAATTCTGAAAGATGATGCTGTGAAAGTGCTGCACTCATTATGCCAGCAAATATGGAAAACTCAGCAGTGGCACAGGACTGGAAAAGGTCAGTTTTCATTCCAATCCCAAAGAAAGGCAATGCCAAAGAATGCTCAAACTACCGCACAATTGCACTCATCTCACATGCTAGTAAAGTAATGCTCAAAATTCTCCAAGCCAGGCTTCAGCAATACGTGAACCGTGAACTTCCAGATGTTCACCCTGGTTTTAGAAAAGGCAGAGGAACCAGAGATCAAATTGNAACTACCGCACAATTGCACTCATCTCACATGCTAGTAAAGTGATGCTCAAAATTCTCCAAGCCAGGCTTCAGCAAAGCTTGAACCATGAACTTCCAGATATTCAAGATGGTTTTAGAAAAGGCAGAGGAATCAGAGATCAAATTGCCAACACCCACTGGATCATGGAAAAAGCAAGAGAGTTCCAGAAAAATATCTATTTCTGCTTTATTGACTATGCCAAAGCCTTCAACTGTGTGGATCACAATAACCTGTGGAAAATTCTTCAAGAGATGGGAATACCAGACTACCTGACTTGCTTCTTGAGAAATCTGTATGCAGGCCAGAAAGCAACAGTTAGAACTGGACATGGAAAAACAGACTGGTTCCAAATAGACTATTCAGGGTACTCCCAGTTGACCAGATATTGAAGCATATAGACTCTAATTTTAGGCCTTACACCACAAGCTATAAATGTGACTTAAATGTGACTTTCTTATAGTGAGATTTATAGTGTGATTCATTGTTTTCCAAATATATATATATATATATATATATATATCTTCCAGCTTCTATCTTATTTTGATCAGTCTTCAGTATGTTGAAATGTTTTTTACATTCAGTCAAGTATTTTTAACTGCTATTAGAAGGTAGCTTAGTCCTCCATAACTTTTGAAAGAGGAAATGTGTGATTGATTTATTATTCTTCAGCATTTTATTATGAAAATGTTCAGACATATAAAAGAAATCTGTAGGGCACATATATATGCCCTATAATAATAGATTTTATTATTAACATTTGCTGCTCTTGTTTTGATACACATCTGTTTAATCTATTCATCAATATATCTACCAATCTTTCTTCTCTTTTATTACCTTCAATATAAATTGTCACCATCAGTGGACTTCACTCCAGTGGGCATATTCTGAATATAGATTGAATAGCACTAGGATATAACATATGCAAAGAAGCAGTTAAGATTGATATCATAGATTTTGATCTTACAATCTGGGAAGATTATGTGATTATTAACTGAAGAAGGAGTAGTATTTTTTGTAAGAAGTAGAGCTTTTGAAATATTTAGTTTTAGAATCCTAGTAACTATAGAAGACTTCTTTAGATATACATATTAAAAATTCATCCTAAATATCGAGCTTAAAAATATATATCAATGTTTAACTAATGTCTTCATTTTCAGTCCTCAGCCTAAGCACAAAGTCTGGAATATAATATGTATCTATTAATGTTTGTTAAATGAATCAGTAGTTTAATGAATGGGAAAATATATGAGGAAAAATTCTTTTGAAAAATATTGACTATTGCTAATTTCAAAACAGTGTGAGTTTTCATAGGAGAAGGTTTCATCAGTGTGGAGAAAGATATCTTGGTTTTCTAAAGGTCTATTTCAACTACTTTTAAATATCTGTTGAAGCAGAAGAGGTATATTTTTAAAGATGCCTTCTAATGTTTAGAAAGAGCAAATAGTTTTATCAGTGTAAGGTAATAGTTGTCTCCATTATGGAATAGAGGTGGCTCAAATTTTTTTATTATTTATTTAGTATCTGTATAACTACTCCATGTTTGTAAGTCCTTACTTATTGGCAAGATAAGTAAATTCTAACATAAATTAGTGTCTATTTGCCAATTTTAACATAGATAATGCCATATTGCATTTTGTTTTCACAATTTTATTTGTTAGTTGCCTTCTTAAAGCAAGTATGTAGACAACAATATAGTCTGTGATAAAGCAAGAATTCTTCGGATGGGACCAAGGTTGCCAACTACAAATAAACCATCTTATATTAATTTCCACATGTCAATTTGTATTTTATTAGTATGAAGCTTGCATGAGGTCAATCTTTCTATTGAGATATTTAGGGTAAGTGACCTGAACTTGAATTCAACTTTTTCAGTTTGATTTTCATTGATTCATTATAAATAATGCCCTGAATAATATTGCCAGACTTTTTTAAAAGTCATGAAAAGCTTTTTTTTTTAATTTTTGGTATTTAAATTAATATTTTATTATTAATGAAATAACTAGAAAATACTGCAGTAATTGTTGGTTGTGTCAGTATTTTTGACAGTTCTCCTAATTTTTTACTCAAAAGAAAAATAATACCTCATGTTTTCCCTTTTGTATGATTAATAGACAAAGAGCCATTCATCATCTTTTGACTAGCAGTGTATGATGAGCTCAAGGAAATCAATCAATATTCTTATTCTTTAATAATGTCTAACCTGACAACAAGTCCTTAACAAGATAAAATTTGTCAGTAATGTGAATGTTCTACCTAGACTGCACTAAGTCTTTAAACTCTTGAGATAATAATTGCTTTTATAGTATGGTGTTGTTAAAGATATACTTAGATTTAAAGTGATATCCTGAGTGTGAATCACTCTGTTTCTTGATCTCCAGTTATTCTTCAAATACACTACAATATTGGCAATCATCAGGGCTATTTTTCATAATATCCTTTAGCACATTTCAATGTCAGAATACATTTCACTGTGACTGACTGCCCCTGAATTACGAAAGCTTTAGGAAGACAGCTTCGCCTGTCTCAGTGGAATTCTAAGACCTAGAGCATCTTCTACCTGTCACTTTCTGTATATAATTTAGATTTTTAAAAAGTAGGTTGAGATAGCCTTTTTCTGTTTTTACTTTGCAACTAAAACTTTATTCAGAAATCTGCTCTTGACCATAAAGTAACATTCTTGAGTGACCTATACTTGATCCAAAGTGTCACTATGTATAATAAAAGATTGACTTGGAGACTATTCATATCCAACTCTATTGATAACAGCAATGAAATGTTTAGTGTAAAGAAATTCCATGTCATTTTAGTATAATAAAGCCACATATTAAGTTAGTGAAATTGAAAGTCACTCGGTCATGTCCAACTCTTTGCCACCCCACGGACTATGCAGTCCATGACATTCTCCAGGCCAGAATACTGGAGCAGTTAGCCTTTCCCTTCTCCAGGGTGTCTTCCCAACCCAGGAATATAACCCAGGTCTCCCACACTGCAGGCGGATTCTTTACCAGGTGAGCCACAAGAGAAGTCCAAGAACACTGGAGTGGGTAGACTATCCCTTCTCCAGAAGATCTTCCTGACCCAAGAATCAAACTGGGGTCTCCTGCATTGCAGGTGGATTCTTTACCAACTGAGCTATTAAGTTAGAGTCATTAACATAACTAAAAATAAAGTTTACTGCTTACTGAATCTTAAATATTAATTTAACAGTGCTATAATTTCTTAAAATTATTCATCATAGTTTTATTAAAAATGTATATTAGTTTTTTTATAACAATCATATATTCTTGGTTAATTTTGTGTTATGACAGTATTTATTTTTTTCAAACACCATATATTTTATACTCCATAATATAAAGGAAAGTATTTCAGTTTATAAGATGAACTGAAATATTTACCTTTATATCATATATTATAAAAATGTATATATAATCTGGATTTATAGAGATCGAATAAAACATTTCATCTGGAGTAATTCTATACATTGTTGAAGAAGTCATACACTCCTCACGGAAGATATGTCCATCATGTTGATCTCTAAAGAAACAAATGATTTAGTACTTTGGATATGAAGGGTATGATATTAGTAAAATATGATCTTACAATACTTTTTGTTGTCTAAATTAACATAGTGCAATCACTTTGAACTGAAGAGAAACAGATATTACTAGCATTTTACCAACTATTTTTTTGAAAAACCATGCTACACACTATGTGTCTGTATTTATTTTTATAGAAATGTTTCACCTCTTTCAGTAATAATTTTAAAATAAATTTGCATTTTAATAGTTCATGATTGTACACAGCATATGTTTGTTTTTCTTTTTCATTCTTTGAATTTTATTCTATTCTTAAAGAAAAATAACCAATCTAGAGTCAAAATATGGAAGAAGTACATAAGAGCTCTGCTTTATGTAAAGGTAGAGAAATGTTCTTTGTACCTGCAAAACTAGATAGATAGAAGAGTAAAGTAAGTAGTACATATTCATGGATAAATGTTAAAACTAATGGCAGTGTAAATATAGGATTCTTATTTAATAATGCTATTAATCTTTAGAACTATAAAGGAATTTTTATCATGAAAGAAATGTAAAGAAATAGTAAAAGAAATTATCAAATTTTGAGATACCCTATGAGAATCAGGGAAATGAGTAAAAAAATATTAAGAAAACAGGAATAAGAGGTATGTCTAATAGAAACTTCCATCTCATTCTAAGGATTCAATAAAACAATTGTCAATGTTAGAAGTATTAGAGTGATGCATAGAAATAGATTTGTACTGATGACTTTTTTGAAAGCCATATAACCTACAAGAAATACAAATATGTGGAGCAGTCCACTAGTCAAGTTCAGTTGGCATGTTCTTTTGATTTTGTGGGTGATTTTCCCTCAAAAATGAAAGCAGAAGAACTCTGTACTGAGACCTCATCCAAACACTGTATTGGTTTATTGTAGGGATCAAAAACTTTGTGCTTTGACATCACTATTTCCCACCTACAACTGCCATTCTTTGGCCTAGCATCAGCGTCTTCCGGTTTCTTTCTCTGACCTTTGGTTTCTCACTACACCCAAACAATACCATCTCATTGTAATGATTAGATATTCAGTTCAGTTCACTACAGTGCTCAGTTGTATCAGACTCTTTGCGACCCCATGGACTGCAGCACACCAGGCCACCTTGCCCATCAGCAACTCCTGAAGTTTATTCAAATTCATGTCTATTGAGTCAGTGATGCCATCCAACTATTTCATCTTCTGTTTGTCCCCTTCTCCTCCTGCCTTCAATCATTCCCAGCATCAGGGTCCTTTCAAATGAGTCAGTTCTTTGCATCAGGTGGCCAAAATGTTACAGTTTTCACCTTCAACATCAGCCCTTCCAATGAATATTCAGGACTGATTTCCTTTAGGATGGACTGGTTGGATCTCCTTACAGCCCAAAGGACTCTCAAGAGTCTTCTCCAAAACCACACTTCAAAAGCACCAATCCTTTGGAACTCAGCCTTCTTTATAGTCCAAAGCTCACATCCATACATGACTACTGGAAAAACCATAGCTTTGATTAGATGGACCTTGGTTGGCAAAGTAACTTCTCTGCTTTTGAATATATTGTCTAAGTTGATCATAACTTTTCTTACAAAGAGTCAGCATCTTTTAATTTCATGGCTGCAGTAAACATCTGCAGTGATTTTGGAGCCCCAAAAAGTAAAGTCTCACACTGTTTCCATTGTTTTCCCATTTATTTCCTATGAAATAGGAAATAAAGTGATGGGACCAGATGCCATGATCTTTGTTTTCTGAATATTGAGCTTTAAGCCAACTTTTTCACTCTCCTCTTTCATTTTCATCAACACGCTCTTTAGTTCTTCACTTTCTGCCATAAGCGTGGTGTCATCTGCATATCTGAGGTTATTGATATTTCTCTCAACAATCTTGATTCCAGCTCATGCTTCATTCAGTCTAGCATTTCTCATGATGTACTCTGTGTGTAAGTTAAATAAACAGAGTGACAATATAGAGCCTTACCTTACACCTTTCCCGATTTGGAAACAGTCTATCGTTCTGTCCAGTTGTAACTGCTGTTTCTTGACCTGCGTACAGATTTCTCAGGACGCAGGTCAAGTGGTCTGGTATTCCCATATCTTTCAGAATTTTCCACAGTTTCTTGTGATCTACACAGTCAAAGTCTTTGGTATAGTCAGTAAAGCAGAAATAGATGTTTTTTTCTGGAACTCTCTTGCTTTTTTGATGTCCAAGGGATGTTGGTAATTTGATCTCTGGTTCCTCTGCCTTTTCTAAATACAGCTTGAACATCTGGAAGTTCATGGTTCACGCCTGTTGAAGCCCAGCTTGGAGAATATTGAGCATTACTTTGCTAACATGTGACATGAGTGCAATTGTGTGGTAGTTTGAGCATTCTTTGTCATTGTCTTTCTTAGAGACTGGAATGAAAACTGACCTTTTCCAGTCCTGTGGCCACTGCTGAGTTTTTCAAATTTGCTGGCATATTGAGTGCAGCACTTTCACAGCATCATCTTTAAGGATTTGAGTAGCTCAGTTTGAATTTCATCACCTCCACTAGCTTTGTTCTTAGTGATGCTTCCTAAGGCCCACGTGACTTTGCATTCTAGGATGTCTGGCTCTAACTGAGTGATCACACCACTGTGATCTTAGAGAGACATTATAATCTGCTCTTCTAAGTGACACACTTATGATTTAAACATTGTGACAGAAATAAGATAGCTAACAGAATCTTGAAGAGGAAACCATCTACATTTTTCAAATGAAGTTTTAGGAAATATCAGGACATTCTATGTAGATTTACATATATGCACTGTATTTTGTTTTGTTTTGCTAATTGTGTTTGGTGGCTTAGAGGGTAAGGAGCCCATCTGCTAATTCAGGAGATGTATGAGATGTGGGTTCAATCCCTGGGTTGGGAAGATCCCCTGGAGAAAGGAATAAGATCACAGAATCAGACATGACTGAACCACTAACACTTAGAAGTTACTTGGAAAAGCAATTATTAATCTGAAGTGGTTTCTATGTTCTTTTACATGGTTTATATTTTATATTCTAGGAGACCTTTCTCATATTGCTTGCTCTTTATTATCTCTGTGTATCTAAAGGAAAAGATTTCATGCTAATGTCACCCCTTTTCACACTCCATGAACTCCTTGGCCCATTTTTAGTTTTATTGTACTCACTAGAACCCATTTTTCCATGTACCTTCTACTCTACACTTATTTCACTTTATCCAAATTTATCACTTCCTCTCAATCAAGTTCTTCACTTGGCTCAGGGATAATATTCTCAACATTTTCCTTCTATCTCGCTGGTCCTTTTTCTAAAAACAAACAAACAAACAAACAAACAAAAAAAACCTGCTGGTGGTTTTTCTACCCTTCCACAGTCACTAAATATTGAAATGCCCTAGGACTCAGCACTCATACCTATTTAGTTCTTCTCTTGGTGTTCCCTAGGTAATTTTTCATCTGTAGTCAGTCAGTCAGTTCAGTTGCTCAGTGGTGTCCGACTCTTTGCGACCCCATGAATCGCAGCACTCCAGGCCTCCCTGTCCATCACCAGCTCCCAGGGTTCACTCAGACTCACGTCCATTGAGTCAGTGATGCCATCCAGCCATCTCATCCTCGGTCACCCCCTTCTCCTCCTGCCCCCAATCCCTCCCAGCATCAGAGTCTTTTCCAATGAGTCAACTCTTCGCATGAGGTGGCCAAAGTACCAGAGTTTCAGCTTTAGCATCATTCCCTCCAAAGAAATCCCAGGGTTGATCTCCTTCAGAATGGACTGGTTGGATAAGTACTATATTTTGGCTACCTCATGCAAAGGATCTGAGTGAACTCCCGGAGTTGGTGATGGACAGGGAGGCCTGGCATGCTGCGATTCAAGGGGTAGCAAAGAGTCAGACACAACTGAGTGACTGAACTGAACTGACTTATCTCTGTCTCTATCTCTACATTCTGATATCTAACTGCATATTCCTGGCCCAGTTCTGAACTGTAAACAGTGGCTATGCAGTAGAAATTCAGTGATGATGTGTATGTTCTATTCCTGCACTCTCTATTAGTGTAGCCACTAGCCACATATAATTACAATGCAATTGAAATGCAGCTAGCTAATGCAACCAAGTAATTAAATTTTTAATTAATTAAAATTCAAACTACCATGTAGCTAGTGACTATTGTTTTAGACGGTTTAGTTGTAGGCTAATATGTTCTAACTACTAACTAAATTGCAGAGGGACCTGGCATGCTACAGTGCCTGGGGTCACAAAGAGTTGGACACAACTTAGTGACTGAAAAATAACAACAAAACTAAACCTAATCGCTTAGACGCCTACTAAGCAACATGGTATAATCATCACTTGTTTCTTTTTCTCATACTCACATCCAGTATGTTAAAAAATTTTGTCTCATATTTTAAAATTATTTTAGCAATCTGGCTGATTTGACCACTCACATCATCTCAACAATGACTATCCTTGAAAAAACTTCACATCTTTAAACTTTATTTGAAATAGTTGCATACGCAAATAATTGATGTCCTGCTTCTAGCTTATGATGCATTTCAATAGTTTTTAACAGAGTAATTAGCGATGATTTCTGAAAAAAATTGCTAGATGTCACTCCTATGCTCAAAATTTGAAATGGATTGCCATCTTGCTCAGCATGAAAAACAATTTCTTGACAATTAGCTGTACGTTTCTACAGTATTTTTTCCCCCTTTCTCTTCCCTCTCTGAACTCATTTATAGATGCTTCCTCTCTGCTTCTCTTTGGTCTAGTCATACTAACCAACATGGATTTTTCACTCTGAACATATCAGGCATTCTCTAACTTCAAACTCATTGCAATATTTTCCCCTTAGAATCCAGGATTTGGATATATCCCCATCTCCCTTAGATCTTCAGCCAAGGTCACCTTTTCCCTAGTAACTTCTTTAAAATTGTAATCTATCCACCATGTTCTTTATTGTCTTTTTCATATTTTATGTGCTTTTCATGGATACTAAAATCTGTAATGCTGTATATGCCATGCAATTCTAGAATATTTTAATAACTCTCTCAAATAAACCTATGCATTAGCTGTTACTCATCATTTTCTTTTCCCCTGAGCCTTTGGCAATCACAAATCTATTTTGTGTTGGTGAACTTGTCTATTTGAAAATTTCATATAAGTGAAATGATAGAATATGAGGCCTTTGGCTTTTAGCTTATTTCAATTAAAATAATATTTTTAAGGTTTAAGCATGTTTTAGCATGTTATCAGTACTTTATTNTTGAGTCAGTGATGCCATCCAGCCATCTCATCCTCGGTCACCCCCTTCTCCTCCTGCCCCCAATCCCTCCCAGCATCAGAGTCTTTTCCAATGAGTCAACTCTTCGCATGAGGTGGCCAAAGTACCAGAGTTTCAGCTTTAGCATCATTCCCTCCAAAGAAATCCCAGGGTTGATCTCCTTCAGAATGGACTGGTTGGATAAGTACTATATTTTGGCTACCTCATGCAAAGGATCTGAGTGAACTCCCGGAGTTGGTGATGGACAGGGAGGCCTGGCATGCTGCGATTCAAGGGGTAGCAAAGAGTCAGACACAACTGAGTGACTGAACTGAACTGACTTATCTCTGTCTCTATCTCTACATTCTGATATCTAACTGCATATTCCTGGCCCAGTTCTGAACTGTAAACAGTGGCTATGCAGTAGAAATTCAGTGATGATGTGTATGTTCTATTCCTGCACTCTCTATTAGTGTAGCCACTAGCCACATATAATTACAATGCAATTGAAATGCAGCTAGCTAATGCAACCAAGTAATTAAATTTTTAATTAATTAAAATTCAAACTACCATGTAGCTAGTGACTATTGTTTTAGACGGTTTAGTTGTAGGCTAATATGTTCTAACTACTAACTAAATTGCAGAGGGACCTGGCATGCTACAGTGCCTGGGGTCACAAAGAGTTGGACACAACTTAGTGACTGAAAAATAACAACAAAACTAAACCTAATCGCTTAGACGCCTACTAAGCAACATGGTATAATCATCACTTGTTTCTTTTTCTCATACTCACATCCAGTATGTTAAAAAATTTTGTCTCATATTTTAAAATTATTTTAGCAATCTGGCTGATTTGACCACTCACATCATCTCAACAATGACTATCCTTGAAAAAACTTCACATCTTTAAACTTTATTTGAAATAGTTGCATACGCAAATAATTGATGTCCTGCTTCTAGCTTATGATGCATTTCAATAGTTTTTAACAGAGTAATTAGCGATGATTTCTGAAAAAAATTGCTAGATGTCACTCCTATGCTCAAAATTTGAAATGGATTGCCATCTTGCTCAGCATGAAAAACAATTTCTTGACAATTAGCTGTACGTTTCTACAGTATTTTTTCCCCCTTTCTCTTCCCTCTCTGAACTCATTTATAGATGCTTCCTCTCTGCTTCTCTTTGGTCTAGTCATACTAACCAACATGGATTTTTCACTCTGAACATATCAGGCATTCTCTAACTTCAAACTCATTGCAATATTTTCCCCTTAGAATCCAGGATTTGGATATATCCCCATCTCCCTTAGATCTTCAGCCAAGGTCACCTTTTCCCTAGTAACTTCTTTAAAATTGTAATCTATCCACCATGTTCTTTATTGTCTTTTTCATATTTTATGTGCTTTTCATGGATACTAAAATCTGTAATGCTGTATATGCCATGCAATTCTAGAATATTTTAATAACTCTCTCAAATAAACCTATGCATTAGCTGTTACTCATCATTTTCTTTTCCCCTGAGCCTTTGGCAATCACAAATCTATTTTGTGTTGGTGAACTTGTCTATTTGAAAATTTCATATAAGTGAAATGATAGAATATGAGGCCTTTGGCTTTTAGCTTATTTCAATTAAAATAATATTTTTAAGGTTTAAGCATGTTTTAGCATGTTATCAGTACTTTATTTTTTACAACTAAATGCATTTTATGGATATACTATATTTTGTTTACACATTCATCCACTGATGAACATTCAGCTTATTTCTACCTTTTGGCTATTATGAATAATGTTACCATAAAAATTCACGTCCAAGATATTATTTGGACACCCGTTTTCCATTCTTTTGGGTGTATATCTGGGATTGGAATAGCTGGGTCATGTAATTCTAAGTTTAATTTCTAAGAAATTGCCAACCTGTGTTCCAAAGTGGCAGTACCATTTTACATCTACTCAGTAATGCACCAGAGTGCCAAAGTTTGCACATTCTCTCCAACACTTATTATTTGGCTCTCTTTTTAATTTTAGCTATATTATTGGCATGAAGAGATATCTCATTAGGGTTTGATATGCATTCCCTGGTGGCTCAGACAGTAAAGCGTCTGTCTACAATGTGGGAGACCTGGGTTCAATCCCTGGGTCTCAAAGATCCCCTGGAGAAGGAAACAGCAATCCACTACAGTTCTATTGCCTAGAAAATCCCATAGACAGAACCATGCAGTTGCAAAGAGTTGGACACAACTGAGTGGCTTCACTTTCACTTTCTTTCACTTATCTAATGGCAAACAATTTTTAATATATTTTCATGAACTTGTTGGCCATTAGTTTGTCTTCTTTGAAGAAAAATATTTCTATTTTTTCATTTGGGTATTTGTCATTTTTTTGTTTGGTTGTAAGAAGTTTTTTTTTGTTTGTTTTTTTATAATCTGGATACTAAATCTTTACTGAGTATATGGTTTACAGATATTTTTCCTTTCTCTCAGTTGTCTTTCAACTTCTTGGTGGTTTCTTATGAACCATATTCCTATTGTGATGTATTTCAATTTATCTGTACAAACATTCAGCTATTTTTTGAATACATGATTCTTGGATGGTTTAAAGAAGTTAATCAGTTTACAGAGTTCTAAGAAAGTTGATTTTGATATATTTTTCAATACTCTCTGTTTTTATTGAAGATCTGACTTTCAGAGGCCCTTATTTCACCACTGTAGTAGTGGGAAGATCTAGTTTATATTGATAGTTAATGTTATATGTAGTTGTGGAAGGAAAATCCCATTAAGATTAGCAACAGATATATCTGAGAATGTTTCAAAAGTTTAATATTTAATATTTCACATCAGAATTATTTAATCAACATTTGTGTTTATAATTTTGTGGTTAAAGTAAAAATCAGAATTAATCCATAGATTGTGTTTTAGTAAGTTTATTTTCATGGATTATTTTCTGGGTATTGATCTGTATATACTAAAGGCTTTGCAAAAATTAAGTCATTTAATGTTCACAACTTTGTGGGAATATTGAAGCAGAAAGTAAAAAGTAACATTCAGAAAAGACAGATAAGTTGAACAAAGCTCATAACTATTACATGAGAGAACATGTAGGGTTAGAATGGAGAAGACTTATTCTGGAGCCCATAGGTATAGCCATCATACTTATTTCATGTTCTTAATAAAGAAAAGCATTACAAATTTTCAACCCACAGAGAGACATTTGCAAGTCTCAAGCCATCTGGAAGAGTCTCACCAAAAGGATGCCACAGGGCTTTTCATAATGAGCTAATTGAATGCAATCTTTGTCTGCTTTACAATTTTGTCATTAATTAAATCTGATATAGACTACAGTTTACATTTCTAGAATTTTAAGTATGTACCAATTTAAGATATAGGCATAAGGAATTAAGACAGCTCATTAACAAAAACATCCCTCTAAGGCAAGTCAGCTAAAAGTCAGGACTTGAGTGGATTAAATACTTATTAAAATAAGGCAGATGGTGTCCTTGGCATCTTATCATTTCTTTATACAAACTCATTGCAGTTTCCCTTTAAATACAATTCCAGGGTATCTGCTATGGTACTTAGCAGGAAGTGCACCAAAAATATTTGTTGAACAAATGGCTACAACTGAATTCAGTGTGTAATGAGCTGCTAATTGTATGATAATGGAAAGTTCTAGGTTCTAGTTCAACTCTGAGCTCTTTCTTGAAAAATAATTTCACCATTCCAGACCTCAAATTTTTTAATAGAAAAGTTTGGGTAGATCACTTTTAACATTTATTCCAAATAAACACAATTCATGTCTATCAAGTGCAAGGATGTTTATAACATAAATTATTTCTAACCAAAAATATAGTCTATTAAGTTGTGGTTTATAAAAGTGAATATATAGTAACTATTCAAAACTATAAAAGATACAGATCTTGCCTTTAAAAATAGATAACAAAATTATAAGATAGAAATATTCAGATCAGAACAGATCAAGAATAGTTTGGTGTGATCTGAAATTTTATCATTAACTATGTAAACAGTTCTTATAGTTGATGAAAATGCAGCTGAAGTGGTGTTTAATTGGAAATTTCTTGATTAGCCACTGCAACTCTAATGAATGCAAATTTCAGCACTTTTGAAATTATATCCTACTGTGTGAATCTTTTTTATGCAATCAACAACAAAATGAAGTACTGATTTACTAAAATGATCATAAATGTTATTATTTCATTGTTAATTTAATCAAATTTCACTTACTATCTTTCTAAAAACAATTTTTCCTATACTTTTGTTTACATGAAATGGAGGGATTCTTTTGAAATCTTCACTCTAAACAAGTAAAAGAAAAACTAACCAAAAATTAAATTTATTTTAAATCATTTATTTCAAAAAACAGTCATGTAATGATTTAATTATGCAGATATTACTTTTAATTTAATTAAATGTCTATTAAACAGTCTTTGGTGCCACCAGAAATTTGCTTAAGACCCAGCCCCTCTCTTTAAACAGCTCATGATAGTAATATTGCATATAAGAAAAAAAGAGATGTCTAACCATTTGCAGAAACTAAGAAAGATACTTACTTTGAAACCATTCTTGGACATAGGATAAGAGAGTTGTAAAGAGATTTAAATCTTCATATTTCAACAATTTTTATTTCACTGGAGAAAAACAATATCCCTTGTACTCTGCTCAGCACATTTTTCTGCAATTTATAAGACATGTATTTAATGCAGAATCTGGAAGATAAATCAGATTCTTGAGGATTTGTTGAGTGCTTTCTACTAAACTACGTTATCTTGTAAAAAGTCAATTGATTTTGCCTTGACACAGAATAAATTAAATCTGGTGAAGAGCCCACTGATAGAGGGATTCTTCAATGTTATTCAAACTCTCACTAGCTTACATTATAATCTGATTTTTTATCAAGCATATTAAAATATTCTGTCTTGAGTGAGTTTGCTTATGGAATGGGCCTCCCTGGTAGCTCACACAGTAAAGAATCTGCCTGCAGTGCAAGAGACTGGGGTTCAATCCCTGAGTTGGGAAGATCCCCTGGAGAAAGGAATAGCTACCCACTCCAGTATTCTTGCCTGGATAATTCCATGGACAGAGGAGCCTAGCAGGCTACACTGCGTGGGGTCTCAAAGAGTCCAAAATGACTGAGTGACTAATAATTTCACTTTTCAATTATGAAAGAAACCATCAGAATTGTTTAACTAACTAATATTTTTGCAACACAATAATATTGGAAAAGACTATTATGAATCAATATGACATTGATTGAAAATTATGATTCAAAATTATTTATCTGGAAGAATTTTGACTGACCCTGTATAATTTTAGAAGCTGTTATAGTTGATTTGAATTTAATATGCATATCTATATTTTCACTTCAAGTGTCTGTTGAAACTTAGAATTTATACAAAATGTTGAAGATGCCATTGATTTCCACCTCTGGGTTTACCTTCAGTTTATCTTTTGATTGCTCTTCTGCCTAAGGAATTTTTCCAGAAACATTGCAACTTGCTTTGGGGAAAAGAAAAGGCAAAAAAAAAAAAAAAAAAAAAAAAAGAAAAAGAAAAAAAAATCAGAGTTTAAATGGAATTAATGCCTCAAGGAATTACCCTAAACTCCTGAAGAACAAGTGTTGAATATCTCAGGCTTACTATTTTTTAATGGGACAATTCTAAGGTGATAGAAGAAAAAGTATTTCACTCAATACATATTTTATTGCCTTTTTTTCTTGCCTTCTTTCTTTTCATGTTCCACTGCCTCACTTGTCTTCTTGGTGTTACCTCCCAAGACCCTGTTACTTTCAGGGTTTGTTTTTATAAGGACTCAAATAAGACATTGGTAGCCAAAATTCTCCATCTTAATTATTTGAACTCTAAGTGAGAATTAGAGATTTTGTATTCTAAGTGCAAGAAATGTTATGACAATAGACTGATATTAAGGGGTCTAAGTTCCTGGTTTGAGATTCTTCACAGACTGTATTTGTATCTCAAATGCAAAAGCCTTTCTATGAAAATATTGAACAGTTGATCTGTTTCCTCCTTATTCAAGAAACTTTGTGTGAGGATTTGTCTAGTGGTTTTATATGACTCTACCTAAGTTAAACAGTGGACTTTATATGCATAGATGTTAGACATTCTATTCTAAAAGAAGAACAGATTAGATAAACGTGTGGCTCAGTATTATTACCAAGATGTTTTTCAATATCAGAAAACTTACTATGAATAGCTATATATGGCATGACAAAAGAAACAGTCCCAAACTCTTTTTTTTGAGTAAAATAAAACCCAGACTTTATTTCTATTAATGAAAACACTTATCAGGGAATTTTTCTTTTCAAATTTGTGTTTTTCTTTCCCATATTGTACCAGTCTTCTACATCTTCAACATTCATGGCCTATATCCTTCTGAACTGGAAGCCACTCTTTAAATTTAAGGACTTCTGATCTGTCCAGGCGAGAATGCTGGAGTGGGTAGCCATTCCCTTCTCCAGGGGATCTTCCCAACCCAAGGATCAAACCCACATCTCCTGTATTGTAAGCAAATTCTCTACCAGCTGAGCCACCAGGAAAGCCTTTATTCATAGGCTTTACTATTTTCTTTTGATATAGATATTTCCATTCATTGTACTGTAATATGTTAGCTTCCTTTTCTTAACTCCTTAGAGAAGTCTTCTTTCTGTTTGCTTAGTGATAAATCAATCAATGGACCTCTTACTTTTCCTAAAGCTGTATTTTTTCTGTGTCTGTTTCCTGCTAAATCTAAAATCAAACAGCGTCTGAAATAAAGTAGTTTCACAATACTGGTTAAAGTGGAAGAGATCAACATTCTGAAGTGATACAAGGGGAAGAGTCATGTCCTAATTAAGTATGAGCTAAAAGCCACTTTCCCTTTGGGGAAACACAACATGATCCTCCTGAGCAAAACTATTTAACCTCCTCCCATCTCTAACGGAACAGCACGCTTTATCATTTAACCTCTTAATCTTTTAAGCAAAAATTTCCCTTACTTTCTTCTAATTAAAATAATGGGAACTCTCTGATGTATATATGAAAGTTAGTTTGGTTAAATGAAATGACTTTTCTTTCCATCTAATTATCAGTTTTGGTAAATATTAGAGGAGTTTGATCACTTGATATTGCAGTACAAGTTTATTGTAATTATTTTTTATTCATACACTCAAGCCAACTATTTTATATATATACATATATATATATATGTACAGTGTATATATACATATATAACTATTTTATATACATATATTATACATATATATAATGTGTGTGTATATATATAGTATATATATAATGTGTATATATATACACACACAGTGCTTTAAAATCATTATCTCATTGACTACTAGCTACCAATCTCATGCATGGTTAACAGATAGTTATTAATAGCCAAACATTTCGCTGATTTTTCAGAATAACATGCTTTGTATCATTGACAAGTCTAGGCCTGGAGATAGTCAAGGAATGGGACAATTGCAATACTGTACAGTTAACACAATGGTAAGGATAAATGGTACTTTGGGGAAATACAAGATGTTTCACCTAATCTATCCTAGGTGAATGAAGAGATGGGAATAGCTTTCTCAAAGAGTTGTTCATGGCCCATCACCTTAAATATACTTAATATGTAGCTAGCTAGATAGATGACTTATGTGAATATGGAGCTGGGCTGAGGAAGATAGAAAAGGACATTCTAGTGAGAGAATATAAAAGACAAAGCAGAAAAGTAGTTAAAATGGTCAGGGCAGATTCTAATCAATAATGCAATAAGGAGAAGAATCCAGTGTGAACTGAAGCTTTTGTTTCAGAGACAATTGGACATTTAAATAGAAGAATGAAGGAATAACGAGGGTAGTGAGGACAGTTCAGTAGATTCAAACAATGAAAAATTACAAAAACTGAGACGAATTGGCCCATGTGAAACCTATCTGGGTTTCTTAACTAGTGTTTATGAAATTAGATCCCATCATCCCATAGAGCCTGGGAGCCCTTTCTTCAGGTGTGGGCTGGAATGAACAGTAGACTCTTTTGGCAATCTTGAATGTTGTCAGGCAGACACTTTAAAGAGGGACAAGGGTCATCCTAGAATCATAGCCTTCAGAAGTTAGAAACTATGTTAGTCTTTTGATAAAGTCTTTCTAGGCCAAGGTTAAGGACTCTATTCAAGAATAGACTCTGAGAAACCTGGCTAGAGTTTGGGTAAGTAGAAACTCTTTATTAAGTGTACCACATATTTAACAATAGAAAGGAAAAAAAATATGTTGTTTTAAGCATTGAAAGTAAGTTTTATTAGACAGGATTTACTGGTGATGGTGCAGTAACCAGAGGTTTATTGCTCACATATGTTATGTCAGCTGTGTATCCCACTGCACTTGAAGGAAACTCCCTTCCAACTGGTGACTTCAGATATCATGGTTCTGCCTTATCAATAATGGCTTTTAGGTTGTTGCTTCAGGGAAAAAAAGACCAGGAGGATCATACAAGGCATTTCTATTTCCTAAAATTGGATATCATCTTCATCACTTGCTATACATAGTTTTTCAGCCAGAACTAACTATACTGTAAATGAGACAAATCCAGTTCAAACTTGATTATGCAGAAAATGGGGATTGCATAGATAAAAACCAGCATAATTTTTCTCAAAATTGAAGGGCAGATTAAACATACAAGTTTTAGGAAAGGAGTAAACCAAAAATATATCTAAAAGTATGTTCATGGCAGAAATTTACAGTACATCTCTTTATGGTACCAGCATCAATATGAATTATCTCTTTAGATATTTCAATGTCTCATCTTTCAAATTTCATGTTTCCAAGAGAAGGAATTCAATTGCCTCTTATCAGGTCAGTTCTCTACTCCTAGATCAACCAGTTATAGCCAAAGAAACACTTCAATCATAGCCAGATATTGCCACAAGACCATTCTTTGTATAGAGACCATTTTGAAGAAGCAGAAGTCATTTCAATAACTAGTTACAGCAAAAACATCTATTAAAAATGTTAGTAAGAATATTTTGAGTAAGGACAAAACAAGAGTGGCAAGATATTCTATAAATTAATAATTTCTATCAGATCAATAAACTAAAGATTTAACTGACAACTTCATACTTGTGCAAATGATTACCCTTTTTCAGCCATGTCATGATTAACCTTCTCTTCAGAAAGGAATAAACAGACAAGGACCATCAAATATTCCAAATTTTTAACTACTGCATCTAACATACAAAATTTCAGGTTGCAATAGAGACAAAATACAATAAGCTGAAGCAGAATCAGCCTCTTTCCCATCTATCTAGAATAAAAAAGCCAATAGCCCTAGAAATTAAAGAAAGTAGGAAATAAGTTCAGAAAGGGAATGTGCGGGGATCCAGCGTGAGGAATCCAACCCATGACAAGGTCATGTGGCAGAGATTCGATGGGCAAGGTCGAGTCAGATCTCAGGTTTTCCCTCTGGCACTTCCTGAGCATGTACTCCCAAAAAATAAAAATATGCCTACTTTTCCACTCTTCTGACATTCTCTGGAAAAAGTCAACTCAGGGCTTTAGTCTTCTGCATTTGAAAGGGTGTTTCAATCCAAAAACCCCTCTGATGGCTTTCTAGCCTGCCTGCAGGACTCCTACAGCTGCACATTTGATTGTCTGAGCCCTCCTGACCACCACGGGTGGCACAGGAAGCTTAAAACATCCTAGGAATGTAGAGGCTTCCGAGGAGTCAAAATCATTAGAATAGGACTTATTAAAGGTTTCATTTGTTGAGCCAATACTTGCTGCCAAATTTTCATATCTTTTATTTGTAAGATATAGTTGATATATAGAAAAACAGGTAGTAGACCTAGTATTAGCAATATTAGATCTTTGAGTTAAGTACTTTTTTTTATTATAACCCACTGCACCTTTGTTCTACAGAAATGTAACTTTATTTAGTATTTTGAGGCTAATGCAGAGTAAAGAAAAAACACTTCTAGGGAAAAGGAGTTTTCCGGTTGATAGACAATTATCCAGGAAGAGAGCCATAAAAATGTTAACAGGCCTCTTGTCCAGAAGATAATGTAAACCACCTGAGACCCTTTGTTTATGGGAAGGTATGCAAAAAGAAAGCCCGGTTTTCATGAGAGTCTGGGCTGCTAACACTGCATAATTTTGTGTTACCCATTAATCTCTATGTACAATCAAAATATAAAGGGCTTCTGTACAACAGAGGATAGGCCAGTCATTGGAAGGACTGGTTTCCCCCATGTCTCCTCTTTACCCTAATTTCAGGCTGAATTCCCATCTGGGGTGTGGAGGCTTGCCATGTCTCCTTACTTGTCCCAGCTTCTAAGATCTGTAAGAGAGAAAACCCAGGGCAGGGCACTCTCCAATATTCAAATGGACACCAGTGGCCTAATGTAGATGGTGCAAACTCCTAGTCTGGAACTTTATTGGCTTTCCACATAAACCAAGTTATTCAGCCTCTTTTCTCCACCTAAATTTTCCTACTATACTATTATTTCCTAGTCTAATCTTATATTTCTAAATAAATAAGTTTTTTCTCACTGACACCATCCTCACTTCGAATTCCCTGGATCCACCGGGGCTGGACCCCGGCAGGAATGTCTACCCACCCTAGTATTCTTGGGGCTTCCCTGGTGGCTCAGACAGTAAAGAATCTGCATGCATTGTGGGAGACCTGGTTTTGATCCCTAGGTCAGGAAGATATCCTGAAGGAGGGCATGGCAACCCACTCGAGTATTCTTGCCTGGAGAATCACATGAACAGAGGAGCCTGGTGTGCTACAGTCCATGGATTTGCAAAGAGTCAGATACGACTGAGAAACTTTCACTCCATGTCTTCATAACCTCTCTATATCAAACCCTCTAATAAAGGGCAGAATATGAACATGGAGTAAGAAGAGAGAAGTAATTTGGCAGGTAAAGTCCTCCAAGGCAAGATGGGAAAATTGAGAATTAACAGACCTGTGCCTTGTTGAGGAAAAAAAATAGCTATACAAATGCTATCAGTGTGAATGGAGAAATCAGTGAAAGTGGTCTTGAGGTATATTTCAGTAATAAAGGACCAAAGAGATGGCAAAAGAAGGGTTTCATAAATATGAAAAAATACTCCTGTTCTGTAAAGAGGTGAGTTGGGTGAAAAATTCCCTGTGTGCCTCGGTAAGAGACAGACAATGTGGTTAAGAGTGCATGCATGTTCAGCTGTGTTTGACTCTTAGCAACCCTATGGACTGCAGCCCGTCAGCCTTCTCTGTCCATGGGATTCTCCAGGCAAGAATACTGGAGTGAGTTTCCATTTCCCTCTTCAAGTTATCTTCCGGACCCAGGGATCGAACCTGTGTCTTCTGGGTCACCTGCTTTGGCAGGCAGATTCTTACCACTCAGCCACCTGGGAAGCCTGTGGTTGACAGTAGGCCCCACTAATCTCATAAGGTGGAGTAGAGTGGGGCACAGAGTGTTTCCTGAGGACAATACAGTAACTTTGTGGTCTCAAGCGGACATCACATAGGAGATGCAACAGATCATCAGTGGGTTATCTCCAGCAAAATCCATGGTAGATACAACTGAATCAGCCAGAAAATACTGCTAAATTTTGCTGGAGCAATCTCCTCAGATTTTCCATAGCAAAAAATAGAGACATTTTTTATCAGCATAAGTTCATCCTTCTGCAATGATGTTAGAAAAACTTCCATTGAATCTAGTGAAGTGAAGTGAAAGAAAAATTGCTTGATCGTGTCTGACTCTGTGACCCCACAGACTATACAGTCCATGGAATTCTCCAGGCCAGATTAATGGAGTGGGTAGCCTTTCCCTTCTCCTGGGGATCTTTCCAACTCAGGGATCGAACCTAGGACTTTCACATTGCAGGCAAATTCTTTACCAGGTGAGCCACAAGGAAAGTCCAAGAATACTGCAGTGGGAAGCCTATCCCTTCTCCAGCAGATCTTCCCAATCCAGGAATTGAATCAGAGTCTCCTGCATTGCAGGTGGATTCTTTACCAATTGAGCTATGAGGGAAGCCCATAATCCCAATACATGGGACAAGTGGATCAGCTCCTTTAACTGACTAGATGTTAAAAGGTGAAGTGAATTATATATCACTGAAATTGAGCTTATTTGGCTGAAAGCATCCAGATTAACGTTTTAGTGTTAGGCAGACGAGCTCAGATTAAGACATTTAAATCAGAGCTAGGAATAAAGAATTTATGAAAATTTGCAATATTATCCATTTTTACATATTTTTTATATTTGCACTAAAAGGAGAAATGATGGAAGATATATTAAATTTTACTTATTTTTATTTTTACTTTATTTTACTTTACAATACTGTATTGGTTTTGCCATACATTGACATATAGTACAAAGAAACCATGAGAAGTAAGGCTAATAGCTTGTTATAACAAAAGAGAGGTAAAAAGAAATTGATGTAAAGTTTTGGACTGAAACTCTAAAATGAACCTCATCAGTTGCAAAAGACAGGCTTGCATATGGAAGATGGATATAGATGACAGTTGACCGAAGGCTTAAAATCCGTAAATTATCAGATTACACAGAGTATATATATGATGCAGAATAAGAGAAATGATTATAATTCACTACTCTATGATAATTAAATTAAACCTGAAGCATTTTATTCAGCCAAGAGCTCACACAACAATTCAAGGGCTGGAAGAGTTATAGACAAATTGAGAGTTATTGTTAATAATTACTCACCCTAATTACTTGCTATGAAAGATCTGTAGAATGAAGGAATGATTGAATAAGCTGAGCTTTAAAATCCTTTCCACCATCAAAATCTCTAGATTTCTTTAAAGTGTTTCATTTTTTTAAGCACAGACATTCAAAATTGGTTGCTGAACTTAAATTACCTTCATATTGTCCAAATATTCAATCATGCAAACCGAGCCTTAGGAAACACTGGCTTTGTATTTTGAAGTTAGAAAATTAAAATGGTGGCTTCCGTTTCCAGTAGCATTTTAGCAGTGTCCCATTGTTTTTAATTTCACCATATGATGAAAATACTTTACAATAAACAAATACAGTAATGGTTCAGTTCAGTTCAGTTGCTCAGTCGTGTCCGACTTTTTGTGACCCCATGAATCGCAGTATGCCAGGCCTCCCTGTCCATCGCCAACTCCCAGAGTTCACTCAGACTCACGTCCATTGTGATACCATCCAGCCATCTCATCCTCTGTCGTCCCCTTCTCCTGCCCCCAATCCCTCCCAGCATCAGAGTCTTTTCCAATGAGTCAACTCTTTGCATGAGGTGGCCAAAGTACTGGAGTTTCAACTTTAGCATCATTCCTTCCAAAGAAATCCCAGGGCTGATCTCCTTCAGAATGGGCTGCTTGGACCTCCTTGCAGTCCAAGGGANCTCCTGCCCCCAATCCCTCCCAGCATCAGAGTCTTTTCCAATGAGTCAACTCTTTGCATGAGGTGGCCAAAGTACTGGAGTTTCAACTTTAGCATCATTCCTTCCAAAGAAATCCCAGGGCTGATCTCCTTCAGAATGGGCTGCTTGGACCTCCTTGCAGTCCAAGGGACTCTCAAGAGTCTTCTCCAACACCACAGTTCAAAAGCATCAATTCTTTGGCGCTCAGCCTTCTTCAGAGTCCAACTCTCACACCCATACATGACCACAGGAAAAACCATAGACTTGACTATATGGACCTTAGTTGGCAAAGTAATGTCTCTGCTTTTGAATATGCTATCTAGGTTGGTCATAGCTTTTCTTCCAAGGAGTAAGCATTTTTTAATTTCGTGGCTGCAATCACCATCTTTGGAGCCCCCAAAAATAAAGTCTTACACTGTTTCCACTGTTTCTCCATCTAAAGGTAACTGACACTAAAACAAAACATTTTTCTGATAGCCATTATTTCTCTGTTTGATCAGTTTTCATTCCAATCCCAAAGAATGGCAATGCCAAATAATGCTCAAACTACTGCACAATTGCACTCATCTCACACGCTAGTAAAGAAATACTCAAAATTCTCCAAGCCAGGCTTCAGCAATACATGAACTGTGACCTTCTTGATGTTCAAGTTGGTTTTAGAAAAGACAGAGGAACCAGAGATCAAATTGCCAACATCCGCTGAATCATGGAAAAAGCAAGAGAGNACTGAATTGAACTGAGACAGTTTAAATTTTTTTTTGGGGGGGGGAGGGTCACAAAACCAGGAATGTACCTATACAAATGCTCAAAATAGACCATCTTTTAAACCAAAAGTGATGATTTACAAAAGACTATAAATATAACATGCAACTCGTTGACAAAAATCTAATAGGATTTGTTAGAATCAGTCACATCTAACAACACATCTAAAGTGTTTTTGTATAAAATAGCACGTGAAGAAAAGAAAGCTTTCTCAATGTCTAAAAAAGTGGGTTTGTTTATAGACAGTCTGACAAGTTACCATAAACAGTGTCTCCTGAGACATAAGAAAATGCAACGTTATTCTTCTTGAACCCTTTCAGTTTAAGATTTTCCATTCAATAAAACAGCTAAGGATCTGAAACTGAGAAAATATATTTGAATACAGTTTGTGAAATTTAATACTTTTATTTTTCTTTTTTGTATTATCAGTGTATTTTACAGAACTCACAACCAACTTGCTGCTCAGTACACAGTTCAAATGGGAGAGATTTCTCTGTACAGGAGCCTGTGCTGTCTTCAGTGCTATTATGCTCACCCTTGTTTAACACAGGCAACCAGTTTTCTGGCCACTTTGTAGTAATTTAAGCTTCCTATTAGCAGAAAAGATAAACAGATGAATCGACGGGACTATTTCACAGGATGGAGTTTCCTATTAATATTTTACTCTGATGTTTGGAACTCTTGATGCAACTTTTTAGGGCAAGGTGTTCAGGACCTCCTGTGCCCAGAAACTGATAAAGGAAAAAAATCTATTTATTCTTTGTGATTTGATGCAAAGATGAAAAAACTTAACACAAAATAACAGAAGTTGATCGTTAATAAATCATGTCCTGGTCTCTTTCAGCATTTCCACAAGCAGACATCTTCAGTTTTTCCAAGTCTCTGCTTCTAGCTCTTTTGTAGTTTTACCACTGCAACTTCAACAATGCATATGCCCTAAGTCACTTAAAAAGACGATTGCATTCCTTTTCTTTTAGTTCATTTATTTTTCACTGTCACTTGGTCTCAGGTGCATCTAAATGCTTATCTTTCCTCATTCACTTCTGTTGCTCTCTGGGGTGCCCTTGATTGTCCCCTTGTTTCATGGGCTAGTTGGGAGGGGAAGCTTTGGGCCCAATGTGCCGCTTTGGGTGGGGTCCACCCTCACAACCTAATCACTTCCCAAAACCCCCATCACCTAATGCCATCACACTTGGCATTAGAAATTCAAAATATAAATTTTGGAGGGATAAAAACATCCAAAAGTAGCAAGTAGTAACTCATCAGCTAAAATTAAAAAAAAAAAAAAAATCAGAGTTTGAAATGAAAAAACTGACTGTAAGAATTATACTGTTTACAGGAGAAATGTCTACAATATACAAACATTGAAAGATTAAAATGGAAACATTTGAAAAGATAAATCCAGTGAATCCACTGAAATGGCTTCCATTGAAATCCACTGAAATGGCTTCCACTGTGGCTCAAGGGTAAAGAATCTGCCTGCAATGCAGAAGACACAGAAGACGCAAGTCTGATCCCTGGGTCTGGAAGGTCCCCTGGAGGAGGGCATGGCAACCCACTCCAGTAGTCTTGCCTGGAGAATCCCATGGACAGAGGAGCCTGGTGGGCTATAGTCCATAGGGTCTCCAAGAGTTGGACAGGACTGAAGCAACAGCACTCCATATCACAGTTGTATTAAAATCACACATAATAAACTTTAACCTGAAAAGTATCTTTAGAAATAGATATGGACACTAACTACAAAGTTTCAATTCTGAAAGAGATGAGAATACCAGACCACCTGATCTGCTTCTTGAGAAACCTATATGCAGGAAAGGAAACAACAGTTAGAACTAGAGATGGAACAATAGACTGGTTCCAAATAGGAAAAGGAGTACATCAAGGCTGTACATTGTCACCCTGCTTATATTTATCTTATATGCAGTGTACATCATGAGAAACACTGGGCTGGAAGAAGCACAAGCTGCAATCAAGATTGCCAGGAGAAGTATCAATAACCTCAGATATACAGATGACACCACTCTTATGGCAGAAAGTGAAGAGGAACTAAAAAACCTCTTGATGAAAGTGAAAGAGGAGAGTGAAAAAGTTGGCTTAAAGCTCAACATTCAGAAATAAGATCATGGCATCTGGTCCCATCACTTCATGGGAAATAGATGGGGAAACAGTGGAAACTGTGTCAGATTTTATTTTTTTGGGCTCCAAAATCACTGCAGATGGTGACTGCAGCCATGAAATTAAAAGACAGTTACTCCTTGGAAGGAAAGATATGACCAACGTAGATAGCATATTCAAAAGCAGAGGCATTACTTTGCCAACAAAGGTCTGTTTATTCAAGGTTATGGTTTTTCCAGTGCTCATGTATAGATGTGAGAGTTGGACTGTGAAGAAAGCTGAGCACCGAAGAATTGATGCTTTTGAACTGTGGTGTTGGAGAAGACTCTTGAGAGTCCCTTGGACAGCAAGGAGATTCAATCAGTCCATCCTAAAGGAAATCAGTCCTGAATACTTATTAAAAGGACTGACGCTGAAGTTGAAACTCCAATACTTTGGCCACCTCATGCGAAAAGTTGACTTATTGGGAAAGACTCTGATGCTGGGTGGGATTGGGGGCAGGAGGAGAAGGATACGACAGAGGATGAGATGACTCGATGGCATCACTGACTCAATGGACATGAGTTTGAATAAACTCCGGGAATTGGTGATGAACAGGGAGGCCTGGTGTGCTGCAATTCATGGGGTGGCAAAGAGCTGGATACGACTGAGCGACTGAACTGAACTGAACTGAAACCCACAATGCAGCACTGTAGATGATATTAATAAGAAATTAATTGATCACATATAGTCTGGAGGGAAAAGCCACTACAAAACACTGAAAGTTATATGGATGTTGCATGAAGAAACAGAGTAAACAATGAAGAAGTGTGAGAGGTAGTCTTTTTGGTGTCAAGAGGGTGGCACATTCTCTGGTTCTTAGAAAAGAATGATATTGGCTTATTTGAATAATTCTACATGCTATCTCCCTGGAAGGAAACTCATGATCAATCTAGACAGCATATTAAAAAGCAGAGACATTACTTTGCCAACAAAGGTCCATCTAGTTAAGGCTATGGTTTTTCCAGTAGTCATGTATGGATGTGAGAGTTGGACTATAAAGAAAGCTGAGTGCCAAAGAATTGATGCTTTTGACCTGTGGTGTTGGAGAAGACTCTTGAGAGTCCCTTGGACTGCAAGGAGATGCAACCAGTCTATCCTAAAGGAGATCATTCCTTCATTGGAAGGACTGATGTTGAAGCTGAAACTCCAATATTTTGGCCACCTGATGCAAAGAATAGACTCATTAGAAAAGACCCTGATGATGGGAAAGATTGAGGACAGTAGGAGAGGGAATGACTAGGATGAGATGGTTGGACGGCAGCACCAACTTGATGGACATGAGTTTGGGTGAACTCTGGGAGTTCGTGATGGACAGGGAGGCCTGGCGTGCTGCAGTTCATGGGTCACAAAGAGTTGGACATGACTGAGTGGCTGAACTGACTTGAACATGCTATCAGTAAACTGAAATCCACTATTCAAAACTAAGAAAGAACTATGTGGCTGGTATTTATTACTCATGGGAGCAGAGTAGGGAGGGGACCTTTAAATTAGGCTACTTCAGTTCCTTTCAAGTTTACCAGATAACAAAGCAGCACATAATATGGAGTCTTGATTTTATACCTTATACCACAAATCAGTGCAAAAAACACAAGTAAATAAATGTATAAATAAGAAATAAACTTCTCAAAAATATTAAAAATAGTCATTATATGTAGATGAAATACTACATACACAAGTACAAATGAATAAAATACAAATTACAACAGAAGCAGTTAGAGGAAGTAAATTATACAAATTTCTAGATATTAAATTATTATAAAATGAATAAAAAATTAAAATCAATTAAAATAAGTCATTTAATTCATCTTCACAATAAAAACTATATATAATAAATTAAAAAAACAGAAGAAATTTAAGAAAAGATAATCAAGATATCTACAGAGTACAAAAGTTTTGACAGAATGGCAGAAAAATGAATTAGGTCAACTGCCACTTTTTAAACTTCCTTCTAAGTGTGCATTATTATATTGCATCAATTTAAAAATCAGAAAAGCATGTGTCTCACATTGGACCTCTGTTGTATGTCCAACAGAGACTTAAGTTCTGCCAATCAACTGTACCCGGCTAATCTTGGACTAGAATTTGGAAACTAGTTACACTGGGAATTTGGCAATGTCCAAGATATTTACTTTTCCTTTGGCATTTTCTATTCGACCCAGTGTGGTTCTGCAGCCAGAAATTCTAGAAACAGCTTTGTGATCACTAAATGGTGGTGAAGCTGGTGTTCTCCTGAAGCCAACATTTGTAGTAGCACCTTCCTGATCCAGGCAAAACGGCTGATGTGGGGTGATCACAGAGCCAGCAGCTAGGACTGTTGACTTCCTCTGTGCCAAATTTCTGTTCATGGCAGGGTAGAACTTCATTGGCAGCTCAGTATATAATTTTGTCCAAGTAGCAATTTCTGGAGATCAAACCTAAACACTGCTCCTCCAACCCTTTCCACCATTTATAAGCAATTAAATTATGTTCTACTTAAAATAATTTGAAGGTTTTCTGTCATCTGCAAATTTACTTTAACAAAACAAAGGCACAATCAATATCTAAGCAGAGTCAGTGATATACTTTAAGGAAAAGTTTCATTACAAAAATATAGGTACATTTGAAATGAATTGAAAAATTCTTGGAGTTTCCCATTGGAATCTTATTCTGATTCTAAAATTTATACTGGAAAGTTTTCTTACAAAATATCAAGATAATTTAAAACTATTACAGTAAAAAAATGTTGTTGACATAGAGAAAAATAAATAAACCAAAGTAACAGCAAATCAAAAACCTAGGAGGTCAGAAATGGATTCTTGTTTATATTCATTAAATCAGCAAATATTTAATTATTATTTAATGTAAGTCAGGAACTGTTTTTTAAGCTATGAATACATTAGAAAACAAAAGAGATAAATGATGTGTCCTTGTTCCAGAGTAAGAAATAACAGAATGCACTTTCTAAATAATGAAGATATATTTAAGGAAAGGGTAATAGATTTTTGCCTAGCACTATACACAGAATAACTAATGCCATTTACACTTTTTAAAAGAAGACACACACACACATACACATACACACACACACAAACTCCTATTGCAAAGAAGGTTAAGTTTTCAACTTGGACAGGAAAGAGCTGGGAAATCATCACTCATCCCACCAATAAGAAAAAGGTGCAGAAACTGAAAATCAGTGACTTGCTGGACCCTTGAGAGAACAGAGAAATGGCCACACAAAAACCTGAAAAAGTTGCCAATCAGGAAAAATACAGAAATCAAGATCTGCTTACCTAGAATCGAAATTGCTAGAGGCATAAACTGGGAGAAACACTTAACATGGTAAATCAATACATTGAGATTGAATATAGACTGAAGCGAAAATGAAACACCCGTGGGGAACACAGATTTAGGTATGCTCTCATACATTCATTGTTCATCATGAGAATCTGAGAAAGGTCCTTTCATGGGTCTGGCAAACGAAGGGAGAAGTAGCCATTCTAAAATATGTCCAGAGACATCTGCATAAACAAGACTACTCTCCAGGGAAGGGCTTTGCCTAAGCACAATTCTAAAACATAATCCCACAAAACAAAATCCATCATTTTCCTATCATAAGGGGAAAACAAAAATATAGTCAACAGCGGCAAGGACTTTGAGGAAACTGACTAGGAAATATGCAACGAAGAAATAGAAGAGTCAGGGGAATTAAAGCTAACCACTGGAGAAAGCTAACCTCTAGAGACACAAGCCACTAAAAATATGAGATACAATTGGAAGAATGTTCCTTCTTCACCAGTCCTCCCTTATACCAACAAGATTCTGCAGTAATAACAATATATGTGTATGCTAAGTCCCTTCAGTCATGTCCAATTCTTTAAAACCCTATGAACTGCAGCCTCCCAGGCTCCTCTGACCATGAGATTCTGCAGGCAAGAATACCGGAATGGGTTGTTCTCCAGGGTATCTTCCCAACCCAGGGATCAAACCTGCATTTCTTGTCTCCTGTATTGGCAGGCAGGTTCTTTACTTCTAGAGCCACCTGGGAAGCCGAAAAAGTAGAAAGACGTAGATTCTGAAGAGGAGTATGTAGGCAAGCTCAGAAGTCAAGAGGGGAGACAAAAAAAGGACAAATATAGGAATTTGAAGCCTCTGCTAATTGCAGCTATAGCAAACAATAACCAGAGTCCAAATCCTAACCAGAAAACATCTATTCTCAAACTAATTGCCTTTTTACTTAAATCCTGTCAGGCTACAGTCTGTGGGGTTTCAAAGAATCAGGCACAACTAAGTGACTAACACTTTACTTTTACATTATTTGCTAACCATTTACTGATAATAGGCTTCCCATTATCAGTGAAGAACCTGCCTGCTGCTGCAGGTGATGTTAAGAGACGTGAATTCAGTCCCTAGGTAGAGAAGATCCCCTGAAGAACAGCACAGCAACCCACTCCAGTGTTCTTGCTTACAGAATCCCATGAACAGAGGACCATCAGGTGGCCAAAGTGTTGGAGTTTCAGCTTCAACATCAGACCTTCCAATGAATATTCAGGATTGATTTCCTTTAGGATTCACTGGTTTGATCTCCTCAGTGTCCAAGGGGCTCTCAGGAGTCTTCTCCAACATCACAGTTTGAAAGCATCAGTTCTTCCCACTCAGCTTTCTTTACGGTCCAATGCTCACATCCATACATGACTACCGGAAAAATCATAGTTTTGACAATATGGACTTTTGTCAGCAAACGAATGTCTTTGATTTTTAATACACCATCTAGGTTTGCTATAACTTTGTCGTGGGACGTGTTAGCACTACTGATAGCAGGCTTCCCTGGTGGCTTAGATGATAAAGAATCTGCCTGCAAATGCAGGAAACCTGGGTTCAATCTCTAGATTGGGAAGATTCCCCTGGAGAAGAGACTAGCAATCCACACCAGTGTTCTTTCCTGGAGAATTGCATGGACAGAGCCTGGCAGGCTACAGCCCATGGGGTCACAAAGAGATGGATGTGACTGAGTAACTATCCTTTTCACTTCTCTTTTACTAATAGTATACATCTGATATGCCATGTATGTTCCAGAAGTGATAAAACATGTTTAAAGGACAAGGAAAAGGAAATTCTGATGAAACAAAGTAGTCATCAGGACCATTATGTGAATGTCAGAATTATCAAATAAGGAAATTAAAATAACTATGATTAATTTATTCAGGACTCTAATGGAAAAAAATAGACAGGATGCAAAAACAGATGGTTAATTTACATAGAAAAAGTGAAACTTATAGAAAAAAATAATAATAAATGTTAACAAGAATCACAGTAAATAAAATGTTTGTTATGGCTTTTATCAGTGGATTTAAAGTCCATAGTTTGAAAGTAGGTCAATATAAAATTCTGAAATTGAAAAACAAGAGAAAAAAAAAGGGATTAAAATAGAATTTTCTGTACCGATGAGAAAAATTTTTATGGCTAGCATAAGAATAATGGGAACACCAGAAATAGAATAGTGAGTAAAGCAGAATAAATGTTCACAATAATAGTTTTGAGAACTGTTTACAGTTGATGACAGTTTAAAAAAACTACATCTCTAGTAAACCAGGAGAACTTGAAAAAGGTAAAATGACCCCCCCTCAACTCTATAGAACTAGCAGATGCATTATTATATTCAAATTACAGAAAACCAAAAGCAAAAAGAAATACATTTAAGAAATCAGAAAGGAAAAAAAAAAAAAAGATTACTTTTAAAGGAACAAAGGCAAGATTACAATGGATTTCTCACCATAAATCCCTCATAGCTCAGTTGGGGGCTTCCCTAATACTTCAGTTGGTAAAGAATCCGCCTGCAATGTGGAGGACCTGGATTCGATCCCTGTATTGGAAAGATTCCCTGAAGAAGGGAACAGCTACCCACTCCAGTATTCTGGCCAGAGGAATTCCATGGTTTGCCATTCCCTTCTCCAGCGGACCACATTCTGTCAGACCTCTCCACCATGACCCGCCCATCTTGAGTGGCCCCTAGGGCATGGCTTAGTTTCATCAAGTTAGACAAGGCTGTGGTCCATGTGATTAGACTGACTAGTTTTCTTGATTATGGTTTAAGTCTGTCTGCCCTCTGATGCCCTCTCGCAATACCTACAGTCTTACTTGTGTTTCTCTTACCTTGGACGTGGGGTATCTCTTAACGGCTGCTCCAGCAAAGCACAGCCACTGCTCCTTACCTCGGATGAGGAGTATCTCCTCACTGACGGCCTCTCCTGACCTTGAACATGGACTAGCAAACCACTTCAGTATTCTTGCCTTGAGAACCCCATGAACAGCATGAAAAGGCAAAATGATAGGATACTGAAAGAACTCCCCAGGTCGGTAGGTGCCCAATATGCTACTGGAGTTCAGTGGAGAAATAACTCCAGAAAGATGAAGGGATGGAGCCAAAGCAAAAACAATATACAGCTGTATATGTGACTGGTGGTAGAAGCAAGGTCCGATGCTGTAAAGAGCAATATTGCATAGGAACCTGGAATGTCAGGTCCATGAATCAAGGCAAATTAGAAGTGATCAAACAGGAGATGGCAAGAGTGAACGTTGACATTCTAGGAATCAGCTAACTAAAATGGACTGGAATGGGTGAATTTAACTCAGATGACCATTATATCTACTACTGTGGGCAGGAATCCGTCAGAAGAAATGGAATAGCCATCATGGTCAACAAAAGAGTCCAAAATGCAGTACTTGGATGTAATCTCATAAACAACAGAATGATCTCTGTTTGTTTCCAAGGCAAACAATTCAATATCACAGTAATCAAAGTCTATGCCTGAAAGTAATGCTAAAGAAACTGAAAATGAATGGTTCTATGAAGACCTACAAGATTTTTTAGAACTAACACCCAAAAGAAGATGTCCTTTTCATTATAGGGGACTGGAATGCAAAAGAAGGAAGTCAAGAAACACCTGGAGTAACAAGCAAATTTGGCCTTGGAATACTGAATGAAGCAGGGCAAAGGCTAATAGAGTTTTGCCAAGAGAATGCACTTGTCATACCAAACACCCTCTTCCAACAACACAAGAGAAGACTCTATCCATGGACATCACCAGATGGTCAATACTGAAATCAGATTGATTATATTCTTTGCAGCCAAAGATGAAGAAGCTCTATACAGTCAGCAAAAACAAGACCAGGAGCTGACTGGGGCTCAGATCATGAATGCCTTATTGCNGAATGCACTTGTCATACCAAACACCCTCTTCCAACAACACAAGAGAAGACTATACACATGGACATCACAAGATAGTCAACACCAAAATCAGATTGATTATATTCTTTGCAGCCAAAGATGGAGAAGCTTTATACAGTCAGCAAAAAAAAAGACCAAGAGCTGATTATGGATCAGATCATGAACGCCTTATTGCCAAATTCAGAGTTAAATTGAAGAAAGTAGGGAAAACCACTAGACTATTCAGGTATGGCCTAAGTCAAATTCCTTATGATTTTACAGTGGAAGTGAGAAATAGATTCAAGGAATTAGATCAGATAGATAGAGTGCCTGATGAACTATGGACAGAGGTTTGTGACATTGTACAGGAGATAGGGATTCAAGACCATCCCCATGGAAAAGAAATGCAAAAAAGCAAAATGACTGTCTGGGGAGGTCTTACAAATAGCTGTGAAAAGAAGAGAAGCGAAAAGCAAAGGAGAAAAGGAAAGATATAAACATCTGAATGCAGAGTTCCAAAGAATAGCAAGAAGAGATAAGAAAGCCTTNGCTGGGAGAAATATCAATAACCTCAGATATGCAGATGACACCACTCTTATGGCAAAAAGTGAAGAGGAATTAGAATCTCTTGATGAAAGTGAATGAAGAGAGTGAAAAAGTTGGCTTAAGGCTCAACATTCAGAAGACGAAGATCATGGCATCTCGTCCCATCACTTCACTGGAAATAGATTGGGAAACATTGGAAACAGTGGCAGACTTTATTTGATGGTGATTGTAGCCAAGAAATTAAAAGACGCTGACTCCTTGGAATGAAAGATATGATCAACCTAGATAGCATATTCAAAAGCAGAGACATTGCTTTGCCAACAAGGTGCATTTAGGCAAGGCTATGATTTTTCCAATAGTCACGTATGGATGTGAGAGTTGATGCTTTTGAACTCTGGTGCTGGAGAAGACTCTTGAGAGTCCTTAGACTGCAAGGAGATCCAACCAGTCCGTTCTAAAGGAGATCAGTCCTGGTTGTTCTTTGGAAGGACTGATGCTAAACTCTAGTACCTTGGCCAACTCATGCTAAGAGTTGACTCACTGGAAAAGACTCTGATGTTGGAAGGGATTGGAAGCAGGAGGAGAAGAGGATGACAGAGAATAAGATGACTGAATGGCATCACCGACTCAATGGAGTTGAGTTAGAGTGATCTCTGGGAGTTGGTGATGGACAGGGAGACCTGGCATGCTGCAATTCATGGGGTTGAAAAGAGTCAGACACGAGTAAGTGACTGAACTGAACTGAACTGTTAGTCCATGGGGTCACAAAGAGTTGGACACGACTGAGTGACTTTTACTTTCTCTCCAGAAATCATGCAAGCAAAAAAAGAATGGAATTAAATATCAAAGAAAAAAGAGAAAAAGCTAATTAATATTTATTTACCAAAATTGCTCTTCTAAATGAAAGTGAAATATTCTTTCAGAAACCAAAAGTTGAGGACATTCATCACTCAGTAAGCACTTTTGGAAACAGAAGCTCTGAAATTAATAAACATATGAAAAATATGTTTGAAAATACATGTAAAAACTCACTGTTAGTTGGAGACATGCAAATGAAAATAAATAGATTCCATTACATATCCACAGGTTTAGCAACTTAAGCTATTAGAAAAAGTTAATGGGAATGTTGGGAGCTCTGATATCCTGAAAAGGGACAAATAAACACTCTATTTTGGGACTTTTGGCACAATATAGCAAATTTTAAATTATATGTAAAATTTGTTGCAAAAATTTAAAACTATCCCTTTTCTTTTTAAAATTTTTGTTTAGGAAAACTAATTTTTTAAACAAAAATTTATTTCACTATGACACAATTTCATTATTGTTACCTTGAAACAAAGTTCTCAGCTTGATGTATTCATTAATTACTTATAATCCACATAAATATAATCTTTGGGATGTTCAGTAATTTTTAAAAGCCTAAATGAGAACAAAATGTTTGACAATTAATTTTTAAATGAATCTTGTGTGCATATAGGAGAGCACATATCAGAAATTGTGTATAATAAAAAGCAATAGTGAAAAGCGGAAAAAATATATCTGGGATTTGAAAAAGAGAGATAATATGTGGTATATTTTAAAGAATGTAGTAAAGAATTGTAAATGCCTGTAACAATTATTTGTAACACAAATAAATCTAAAAAATATTATGTAAAATAATCAAATTTATTAACAAGAATACGGAAATTAAACATACATATGCAATATATTCTATATAAATTCTTCTCTATAATGATCAAGAATAAAATCTATGAAAACAATATACACTAATTGTAAGTTAACTTTAGGCTTGAGATTTGGTGTAATTATGATAAAGAATTCTTTCACCTTTTAAATACTGTATTATGTTTTAAATTGAGGAAAATGTATTGTCAAATGTAAACTTATATTAAACCTGATGCTTGATATGTTGATGATTTATCATAGTATCTATTTTAACATTTTTTAACTGTAAGATATACATTGATATATGAGAGGTGTGTGTAACTTATAGTTTTAGGTTAAAATGGAATAGTTTTAACCTCATGAAAATTCCTAAGAATGATACAAAATGGAAAATTCATAATTGAAAAAAATCCTCATCTAATAAACAAGTAACATTGAGGAAAGGGCAGAATAGTTTGTCAAAACAATTGTCCTGCTAAGAAAAACATAGAAAATCTAGGCCAAATATTAATAATGTTTATTTGAACATAACTGGAAATATCTCAAGATGGTAAGAAACTGCAGTTGAGAACAGAAACCATGAATGAACTTAACATCTTTTCACATTCAAGACATTCTCAGATTTTACAGGTAGTGGTTAAGAAGCTTTGAAATAGACTCAGATTTTGATGGACAGACAGAAAAACTGGTCTTTCTATGTTATAAAAGACATTCCCTAGTAGCGCTCCAGGACTTGGATTGAATTCCTAAAGGAGTCTAGTTCAAGAAGTTATATAGAATCCACCTATAAACCATACAAAACCCCCACTCTCTCCAAACATAAATCCCAGTTTTAAAATGTCAATTCCAGATTGATTTTAGGGATTTGGGGATTCCTTGTGTCCAATAATTTGCCAGAAGTAAAATAGATAAATTATAAGAGGATATAACATCTCTCAGAGACTCAAATAATCTTTATATTTTTATATAAAATATCAAGCAATCGATCATAAATCAAAATATGCACCCAGGAATATGAAAGACCAAGAATAATTATTATTATAAAATAAAATTTTTAAAGAAAAACATTTACAATGAATCCAGACAATGAAGTTATCAGACACACACTTTCAAATACCCAAATTTTATCTTTATAAGAATAGAAAAGTACAAAGTTTAGAATTTTTCAGAGAACTGAAAACTTTTAAGTAGAAATTCTAGAGCCAAAAAACCAATAATTAGAATTAAAATTTCAATTACTAGATTTAATAGCTGAACAGACATGAATGATAAGAGATTTGGTGAATTGTGACTAGGTCATGAGAGAATATTCTAAATGAACCTTCTAAAGATAAGAAATATAGAAAACACAGAAATATGTATAACAAAAGAACAGTTAGCTACAATTAAAAAAATATTTTTAATTTGGATGGATTTAATCTGAATTAATTTAATTAATTTTTTACTTAATTTTAATTTAAAATGGGTGACAGAAATCAAGGCACATTTATGAAATCAAAGATTAATTTATTTGATAAATGTACAATTAGTATTTTTTTAAATAAATAAAACAATTATTAAAGTCAAACTTTGCAAGATAATTGGTGTTATATGATTTTAAAGCAATTACTATTTGTTTACAATTAGCAAAACTGCAATAGAAGGGATAAAATCCAAAGTTAAGCTATTTACAAGCTAAGAATAAATAAATGTTTGAATTACTTTTACTTTTCTTGTAATTAATGAACACATAAAAGTAAATCTTTACTATAGTACTTGTTGAATTATTTAAAGATAAATAATGAAAATAGCCAATGTCTTAGAACATTTGGGAAACATATTCTCTTGAAAAATTTAAATGATGTTTGTGAATGGCAACTTGAATATACATATTCATAACTCTAATTAATGTATGAACCTATGGTCTTAGAAACTCCACTTCAAGCAATAAAGAATATATCAAAGGTATAGCCAAATACACATACATAAATTTATTCATGAAAACATTACTTATAACTGAAAATGGAGAAAATAAAATTTAATCCCCAATTATAGTGGAATGACCCCTGAATTAAAGTATATTTTTATGCTGAGATGCTATAAGTTCTGATAAATTATTCTTTGAACATGTGTTTGTTTAAATGGACAATTATTCATAATGTATTTTTAATGTACACTTGATCTTAGCCAAAAGGCCGAGAAGCGATGTATTTTTAATGTAAACAAAGGTCAAGGTTATATCTTTTATAATGCAATTTTTTGAAATATATGTGGGTTTTTCTTTTCATGCAAGTCTCTCTCACTTATCATCCACAGCCTGCCTAAGTTAACCATCTACACTCTTCTTTCTATATGGATTCCTAGCCACCTGAGACTATAAAAAAGAAAAATATTAAACACAGGAAATAAGATAAAAACTACTACTCCACGTTTCTTACGACATTTCTTTTCAGGTTAGTATATATTAAATAAATAAATTTTATGTGTTGTTATTTAGATCAACCAGAAAAAATACATAAAAAGTGAAATCCATAAATAAGATCGTATCATGATTGTTTTAAATGATTGAGAGGCTATAATTAAGCTTTCCATTACTTTCCTTTTAAGATTTTAACATTCATTTTGAGGTAGTAATTGTAAATTTGAGGAGCACACCAAGTTAAGTACAATGTTGTAATTATATGCTGCCTTATTTTTTGTCATCACTAAATATTATTTTCAGAAAATGCAACAGGAATAAAATAACTTATGACATCAAAGAGTAAAACAGCATTGGATTTGAAAGTTTCATGATGAATTTGACAAAAACAAGAAAAAAGTACTATTTCCGAAGAGCTAGGCTTTTTTTTTTTAATGGAAAACATTAGCCTCAGTAGAAAACTTCTTCATTGATTTATCTTTATTGGAACACTCAAAAAGCGTACCTGTAACAAAAGAGAAAAATCTTTTTCATCAAATTAAAGAAGACTGGATTTAACTATTTAAATTGATTGTATACTTTAATGATTTTTTTATTCCAGTAAAAGTATTGATTGCTAGACAATTTGAAAACCATTTCACAGGCTATATTTACTGCTAGCATTTGTTTAATGGAGATTTAGTAGTAATGGAGAAAAATGACAATTTTCATTTCTTAAAAAAAAAAAAAAAAAACTTCCCAAGCTCTACAAATTAAACTCTATAATGATCAGTTACACAGATCTAGGGTCAGACCATATTGGAACAGACTTGCCACTCTTAAAATATTTTTGATCCAAGACAAATTTCTTAACCTCAGGTTTTTTCACAGATATTCTGACAATAGTGATAAATATAGACTCATACTTCTACAGGTTTGCCTTTTTCTTAGGTTTGTTTTCTTATTGAATTATTTGTGAATTAGAATTCATGTAATGTGTTTAGCACTGTATATAGCAGCTAGTTCAGTTCAGTTGCTCAGTCGTGTCCGACTCTTTGAGACCCCATGAATCGCAGCATGCCAGGCCTCCCTGTCCATTACCATCTCCCGGAGTTCACTCAAACTCATGTCCATCAAGTCGGTGATGCCATCCAGCCATCTCATCCTCTGTTGTCCCTTTAATGTTAGCCAGTCTTTAAAAGGGCTTATTTAACCAAAGTAGGTTTGAGAGTGTATTAGTTCTCTAGGGCTGCCATAACAAAACATCACCAACTAAGTGGCTGAAAAAAGCAGAAATTTATTATCTCATAAAGTTTTGAAAGCTATAATAAAAATCACGACACTGGCAAGGTAATTAACCCTTTGAAATCTGTAGGAGAGAATTTGTTCTTGCCCCTTCCTAGCATCTGTGCTAGGAAGAAAGTCTTTGGGACTCCTTGGCTTGCAGCTGTAGCATTTCAATCTGTGCCGCCATCATGATACAATAATCTCATCTGAGTGTCTATGGCTCTATATCTTTCCTTCCTCTTCTTGTAAGAGCATGAATCATAATGGATTATGATTATCCTACTCCAATTTATCGTAGCTAACAAAATATGCAATGACTTTATTTCCAAATAGATCACATTCCAAGGTACTGAATTCAGGATTTCCACTTGTCTTTAGGGGACACAAGTTAACCCATATCATGAGGCACTGCGACCATTCACATCAGTTCAAGATTTTGAAGGTGAATAACAGGATATTAAGTATCAATTTATAGGGGTAAATCAAAGATCTTTAAGAAACTGTGACAAAGGAATATTAAATATCTAAGGATATCTGATTAGTAAACAGACTAAGAACTGAGTTTCCTAAATTTGTGGCAAGTGCTCTCTTAAACTAATCTGCACGGGCTCCAATCAACAATGATAAATGGAATAGGCAGACAGATATCATTCCACCCCCTGTTTAGTTGATTTCTGTTATTTTCTGTCATTTCATTTATTTGTTGTATTTCTCAGGTTAATGCCATTTTAACTGATATTTTAAATTAAAGTTGCCTTTAAACTTTGAAATATTTTACAAAGTATCTATTGTGTGTTAGAACAGATTCTAAAGTTAAAAAAAAAATAAAAGATGTCTTAGTTGCCTTACCTATAGATTGAAGAGAACTATCATACATGAGCATTCCATAGACTTAGGAGGGTTCTATCAGAGAAAACAATGGCACCCCACTCCAGTACTCTTGCCTGGAAAATCCCATGGACAGAGGAGCCTAGTAGGCTGCAGTCCATGGGGTCACTAAGAGTCGGACACGGCTGAGCAACTTCACTTTCACTTTTCACTTTCATGCATTGGAGAAGGAAATGGCAACCCACTCCAGTGTTCTTCTTGCCTGGAGAATCCCAGGGACAGCAGAGCCTGGTGGGCTGCCATCTATGATGTTGCACAGAGTCAGACACGACTGAAGCGACTTAACAGCAACAGCAACAGCATAGGGTCGCTAAGTCGGACATGACTAAGCAACTTCACTTTCACTTTTCACTTTCATGCATTGGAGAAGGAAATGGCAACCCACTCCAATGTTCTTGCCTGGAGAATCCCAGGGACCAGGGAGCCTGGTGGGCTGCCGTCTATGGGATCGCACAGAGCAGGAAACGACTGAAGCGACTTAGCAGCAGCAGTAGCAGTGGGTTGTACATAAGAAATATAAATTGATAGTAAAAGTTTAAGAGTGTTTGGACAATAAATATATACATTGGGCTGTTGCCTATAACATTTGATATAATTATACACTTATATTTGTTTATATAATATNAGGGAGCCTGGTGGGCTGCCGTCTATGGGATCGCACAGAGCAGGAAACGACTGAAGCGACTTAGCAGCAGCAGTAGCAGTGGGTTGTACATAAGAAATATAAATTGATAGTAAAAGTTTAAGAGTGTTTGGACAATAAATATATACATTGGGCTGTTGCCTATAACATTTGATATAATTATACACTTATATTTGTTTATATAATATATATTTATACTATATATTTATATGTAATCACATATATTTCAATCCCATGTTTTCTATATAACAACTTTATTGAGATATAATTCACATTCTATGCAATTCTGTCATTTAAAGTGTACAATTCAGTGGTCTTTAGTACATTCACAAAGTTGTGTAACCATCACCACAACCAATTTTAGAACATTTAAATCACCTGACAAAGAAACTCAGTATCCAGAATTAGTCACTCCCCGTTTTCCCTCAACCTCCTCAAGTTCTATACAGCCAATCATCTTCTCTTTGGCTCTATCTTTTCACATATTATAGATATTTTATGTAAGTGGAGTGATACAATTTATGGTATTTTGGGACTGGCTTGGTTTACTTATCATTTTCAATATATATCCATATTGTATGTATCAATAAACCAATTTTTATGCTAATATATTCCATTTTTGCAAAGATATAGTGCATTTTAAACACATTCATGAGTTAATAGAGATTTTTCTTTTCCCACTTTTTGGCTTTTATGAACAATGCTGCTGTGAACAGTTTTGTGTGGATATGATATTCCTTTCCTTTGCTATATGCCATAGTGTGGAATTACTCGGTCATGCTGCACTCAATATGCCAGCAAATTTGGAAAGCTCAGCAGAGGCCACAGGACTGGAAAAGGTCAGTTTTCACTCCAATCCCAAAGAAAGGCAATGCCAAAGAATGCTCAAACTACCACACAATTGCACTCATTTCACATGCTAGTAAAGTAATGCTCAAAATTCTCCANGACTCTGATGCTGGGAGGGATTGGGGGCAGGAAGAGAAGGGGACAACAGAGGATGAGATGGCTGGATGATATCACCGACTCGATGGACCTGAGTCTGAGTGAACTCTGGGAGTTGGTGATGGACAGGGAGGCCTGGCATGCTGCAGTTTATGTTGTTGTAAAGAATTGGACATGACTGAGGGACTGAACTGAACTGAACTGAGGACAAAATATAAGAGGTAAAAGAGTTAGGGATGGAGACCCATCCTGGGGAGGAAGTCGTGAAGAAGGAGAAGTTTCCAAATAGCAAGAAACTCTCTCACCAGCAGATCTGTGGGGAGTTTTGGAATCTCCAAGGGCAACATAACTGGGAGAAAAAAAAGAAAAAACACAATATGCACCTATCCGCAACTCCCAGTGGAGAAGTAGCCCAGATGCTCGCTTCTCCTACCAGAGAGTGGGGGCTAGACAGGGAGTCATGGGCTACAAGCTTAGGGTAAGGACAGGGCCTGAATGCCCTGAGGACAATCTAAGGAAGCTAACATGAGATAGAAACCAAAACTTTGGGATAGCCAGAGAGTGAAAAAGGTAGAACTTTCCCGTGAAAGGCTCTAATCTAACTCACAGCCTGGCGCGCTCACAGAACAAAGGATTGAATGAACACCAAAGGAGATCTAGCCAGATGCATGCCCCTCCCCTACCATAGCAGAGAGGCAGGCATGCAACAGCCAGAGCAGGAAGGCAAGGGGCAATCTCAGCCCCAGAGATCAGCATTCTCCACCAAACTGTGAGCAGACTCCCAGCTTCTAACCACATCTTCCTGGGATCCTGGATAGTTGACATCTGCCAGGAGGATTGCAGCCTGAGATCAGCTCCCTAGAGGAGACACATGGCACACCTGAGACGGTGCTCTCTTGGCACACCCCGGAAACTGAACAGCCGGGACAGGAGAGTTGATTAAGATGCATGGTCCACCTGGGGCAGGGTACTCACCAAGCACCTGGTTGCCTGAGGTGCTTGGAACNTTGCAGCCTGAGATCAGCTCCCTAGAGGAGACACATGGCACACCTGAGACGGTGCTCTCTTGGCACACCCCGGAAACTGAACAGCCGGGACAGGAGAGTTGATTAAGATGCATGGTCCACCTGGGGCAGGGTACTCACCAAGCACCTGGTTGCCTGAGGTGCTTGGAACTGGGAATGGCACAAAACACATTCCCAGGACCAGATGGCTTCACAGGTGAATTCTACCAAAAATTTAGAGAAAAGCTAACACCTATCCTACTGAAACTCTTCCAGAAAATTGCAGAGGAAGATAAACTGCCAAACTCATTCTATGAGGCCACCATCACTTTAATACTAAAACAAGACAAAGATGCCACAAAAAAAGAAAACTACAGGCCAATATCACTGATGAACATATGCAAAAATTCTAACAAAATTCTAGCAGACAGAATCCAACAACATATTAAAAAAGATCATACATCATGACCAAGTAGGCTTTATTCCAAGGATACAAGTATTCTTCAGTATTTGCAAATGAATCAATGTGATACACTACATTAACAAATTGAAAGATAAAAACCATATGATTATTTCTATAGATGCAGAGAAAGCCTTTGACAAAATTCAACATCCACTTATGATAAAAACCCTCCAGAAAGCAGGCAGAGAAGCAACATGCTGCTGCTGCTGCTGCTGCTAAGTCACTTCAGTCGTGTCTGACTCTGTGTGACCCCATAGACGGCAGCCCACCAGGTTCCCCCATCCCTGGAATTCTCCAGGCAAAAATACTGGAGTGGGTTGCCATTTCCCTCTCCAATGCAAGAAAGTGAAAAGTGAAAGTGAAGCCACTCTGTCGTGTCCTACTCTTAGCCACCCCATGGACTGCAGCCTACCAGGCTCCTCTGTCAATGGGATTTTCCAGGCAAGAGTATTGGAGAAGGAACATACCTCAACATAATAAAAGCCATATATGATAAACCCACAGCAAACATTATCTTCAATGATGAAAAATTGAAAATATTTCCTCTAAAGTCATGAACAAGACAATGGTGCCCACTCTCACCACTACTATTCAACATAATTTTGGAAGTTTTAGCCACAGCAATCAGAGAAGAAAAAGAAATAAAAGGAACCCAAATTAGAAAAGAAATAGAACTCTCACTGTTTGCAGATGACATGATCCTCTACATTGAAAACCCCAAAGAAACCACCAAAAAATTACTAGAGATAATCAATGAATATAGTAAAGTTTCAGGATGTAAAATTAATACACAGAAGTCCCTTGCATTCCTATACACTAACAATGAAAAAACAGAAAGAAAAATTAAGAAAATAATACCATTCACCATTGCCATAAAAAGAAATAAATCTATCTAAAGAAACAATCTACCTAAAGAAACAAAAGACCTATATATAGAAAACTAGAAAACACTAATCAAATATATCAAAGATGATACAAATAGATGGAGAAATATACCATGTTCAAGGATCAGAGGAATCAATATAGTGAAAATGAGTATACTACCCAAAGCAATCTATAGATTCAATGAAATCCGTATCAAGCTACTGACAGTATTTTTCACAGAACTAGAAAAGATAATTTCACAGTTCATCTAGAAATAAAACCTCAAATAGCCAGAGCAATCTTGAGAATGAAGAATTGAACTGGAGGGTTCAACCTGCCTGACTTCAGACTATACTACAAAGCTACAGTCATCAAGACAGTATGGTACTGGCATACAGACAGAAATATAGATCAGTGGAACAAACTAGAAAGCTCAGAGATAAATTCATGCACCTATGGACATTTTACCTTTGACAAAGCAGTCAAGAATATACAATGGAGAAAAGACAATCTCTTTAACAAATGGTATTGGGAAAACTTGTCAACCACCAGTAAAAGAATGAAACTAACATACTTTCTAGCACCATACACAAAAATAAACACAAAATAGATTAAAGATCTAAATGGAAAGCCAGAAACTATAAAATTCCTAGAGAAAAACATAGGCAAAACACTCTCTGACATAAATCACAGCAGGATCCTCTATGACCACCCTCTTAGAGTTATGGGAATAAAATCAAAATAAACCAATAGGACCTAATTAAACTTAAAAGCTTTTGCACAACAAAAGAAACTGTAAGCAAGGTGAAAAGACAGCCTTCAGAATGGGAGAAAATAATAGCAAATTAATCAGCTGACAAAGAATTAATCTCAAAAATATACAAGCAGCACCTACAGCTCAATTTCAGAAAAATAAATGATCCAATCAAAAAGTGGGCCAAACAATTAAACAGACATTTCTCCAAAGAAGACATACAGATGGCTAACAAACATGAAAAGCTGCTCAACATCACTCATTATCAGAGAAATGCAAATCAAAACCACGATGAGGTACCAACTCACGCTGGTCAGAATGGTTGCTATCACAAAATCTATAAACAATAAATGCTGGAGAGGGTGCAGAGGAAAAGAAACCTTCTTACACTCTTAGTGGGAATGCAAATTTGTACAGCCACTATGGAGAACAGTGTAGAGATTCCTTAAAAACCTGGAAATAGAACTGTCTCACATGAGGCAGCAATCCCACTGATGGACATACACATCAAGGAAACCAGAATTGAAAGAGACACATCTACCCCACTGTTCACTGCAACACTGTTTACAATAGCCAGGACATGGAAGCATCCTTGATGTCAATCAGCAGAAGAGTGGATAAGAAAGCTGTGGTACATATACACAATGGAATGTTAGTCAGCTATTAAAAAGAACACATTTTAATCAGTTCTAATGAGGTGGATGAAACTGGAGTCTATTATACAGAGTGAAGTAAGTCAGAAAGGAAAACACCAATACAGTATATTAACACATATATATGGAATTTAGAAAGATGGTAACGATGACCCTGTATGCAAGACAGCAAAAGAGACATAGATGTAAAGAACAGACTTTCAGACTCTGTGGGAGAAGGAAAAGATGGGATAATTTGAGAGAATAGCATTGAAACCTGTTTATTACCATATGTGAAATAGATCACCAGTCCAAATTCAGTGCAGAAGTAGGGCACTCAAAGTTAGTGCACTGGGACAACCCTGAGGCATGGGATGGGGAGGGAGGTGGAAGGGATTTCAGGATGGGGGATGCATGTACACCCATGGCTGATTCATGTCAATGTATGGCAAAAATCACTACAATATTGTTACGTGACTAGCCTCTAATTAAAATAAATAAGTTAATCTTTTAAAAAAAGAAAAGGAAAAACATAGATATGCCAGTTTTCCATTGCCTCTTATATCAGTTTCCATAGCTTGAGACTTGTTGTTAGAAATTTGCCTATTTTATGCAATTTGATGGTGTGTATTTGTTCATAATATTACTTGATTATTCCTTTCAATTGTGGAAAATTAGTGGCATGTCCTCCCCCCACCTTTTTTTTTCTGATTTTGTACTGTTTTGGCTCCTCATTTTTAGTTGTCATTCCAGCAGAAGGGCTGTCAATTTTGTTGACCTTTCAAATAACTTTTGCTTTCCTTGTTTTTTCTTTTGTTTTTGTATTATCAATTCCATCAGTTTCTACTCAAATTTTTACCATTTTCTTTTTTCTATTTACTTTAGGTTTAGTGTGCTTTTCTTTTTCTCATATTTTAAGATAGAAAACTTGATTATTCATTTGAGATCTTTACCTTTTTCACATACAAGTTTTATAGTTTTAAATTCTGTTGTAAGCAATGCTTTGTTGCATCCCCTAACTTTCAGGGGTTGTGTTTTAAACTTTTTTAAAAGTATTTTTTAATTCCCTTTGTGATTTTCTTTTGACTAGTTGAATATTTTAGGGATGTTGTTTAAAATTTCTACCTAATTATAATGATCTCAAAATTTTCCATATTGATTTATTTTATTCCATTATAGGAAAATATAAATTTATGATTTAAATTCTTTGATATTTATTGAGAAAAATTTTATGACATAATTTGTTTTATATTATATGTTGGAGAATATCTCATGTACACTTGAGAAAAAAATTATATTACACTGTCACTGAGTGGGTCATCTATAGCTGTATGTTAGGTTCAATTTGTTTACAGAGCTGTCCAAATTTTCCCTTTCCTTGCTGATCTTCTGCATAGATGGTCTATATGTTATTAAAAGTGGTATTCAAGAATGACATTTAAGCATGTATAATATCATATGTGAAATGAATCACCAGTCCAGTTTTGATATATGATACAGGATTCTCAAGGCTGGTGCACTGGGATGATCCAGAGGGATGGTATGGGGAGGGAAGAGGGTGGGGGGGTTCAAGATGGGGAACACGTGTACACCCATGGTGGATTCATGTTGATATGTGGAAAAATCAACACAACATTGTAAAGTAAATAAATAAATGAAATGAAGAAAGTAGTAAAATAAAATAAAATAAAATAAATAAGTGATATTCAAGTCTCAAACTATTATTTTTAGGTTGCAAATTTCTCCTTTCTCTTGTCAGTTTTTGTTTCATGTATCATGCAGCTCTGTTACTATATATATATATATATATATATATATATATATGTATGTAGGTAGGTAAATGCTTATAATTATCATAATGCTATAGATAAATCTTTTTTATTACTATACAATGTCCTTCTTTATTTCTAGTAAGAATTGTTGGTTTTAATTTCTATTTTGTCTAATATCAGTATATTTTTCTAGTTTTCTTTCTGGTTCCATATGTCATTTTTCCAACTTTTGTATTCAACTTATTGTATCTTGTAATTAAAAAATATTACTGGAAGCAGCATACATCAGATATCTTTTAATTCTAGTCTGACAATTTCGGCCTTAAAATTTAATTGCTAGCCCAGTTGCATTTAACATTGTTATTGACATAGTTAGATTTACATGTATCATCCTACTTTTTGTTTTTTTGTGTCTTTCTCAGCCTCTATTACTTCTTTACTGATTTCTTTTAAATGAAGTGAATCTCTTCTAGTGTAGCATTTTAAGTTCACTAAATGTTTCTCAATATTACTTTTACATTTTCCAAGTGGTCTTTTACTCTATAACTGATCAGATCATACTTCATATTTATACTGTTAATTCCAATGAGATAAAAAATATTGTTCTGTATATTCCCTATTCTTAGTTTTTCAGTTCAGTTCAGTTCAGTCCCTCAGTCATGTCCGACTCTTTGTGACCCCATGAATTGCAGCACACCAGGCTTCCCTGTCTATCACCAACTCCCAGAGTTCACCCAAACTCATGTCATATATGTGTCTGTATATATATATATATGAATCCAAAAGTACTTTTTTGTACTTATTAATTTATGTAATTTTGTCATTTAAAGAAGCTGAGATTTAAAAAAACATATATATATATATATATATATAAAGCTTACTTTATTAACCTTTATATTTCTGATTCTCTTCATTTGTTTCTGTGAATTATGTTACTGTGTATGTGTGTGTTCGGTTTCTTCAGTTGTGTCCAGTTCTTTGTGACCCTGTGGATTGTATCCCACCAGCCTCCACTGTCCATGGGATTCTCCAGCAAGATTACTGGAGTGGGTTGCCATGCTCTCCTTCAGGAGATTTTGAACCCACATTTGCACTGCAGGCAAACTCTTTAACTGCTGAGCCACTGGGAAGCCCTAAATTATGTTACTATCTATTGTTATTTCCTTACTCCAATAAAATTTTGCTTCCTTTTCACCTCTTTTGTACTATTATTGCCAAATGTATTAAAGTTTTGTATGTAATGATTCTAACAATGAAACTGTATAAGATTGTTTTGTACATTTTTTTTAAATCTGTTAATAGAACAAATGAGAAGATACCCATTCATAATTATATTTACCAATATGTTTCATATATGTTCAAACTAGTCTCTGTGGTCACTTGCTTTCACTCTGAACAACATTCTTTATTATTTCTATAAGATAGTTCAGCTAGAAATATTTTTTTTAACCTTTGAATTTTTTTTTGTTTGTTATCTCTGATTATCTTTACCCAGATTTTGTCTGCACACTTTCTTTTATTTCTGTAACCAAGTTTAGTTTAATTCTTTGAAAATATTTGTAAAACTTGTTTTCAAGTAGTTATTAAGTCCAATGCCTGGGCTCTCTCATATATATTCAGTAGAAAATATCTGTGAGGGAGGCCATGAGCCCTCTTCCTGGAGCTTACTATAGCTGTTGTCCACCTGTTTATTTGTCTAGTGACTTGTCTAGAATAGTTTGGAAAAGTCTATTTCCTCCATAGTGTGAAGCCTGTAATATCATTCCTCACAGTATACAGTCCTGGGCTTGTGTAGTTACTTCAAAATGACAAGGATTTAAGCAGTCTTCTTGACTGACTTTTCCTCTGATCTTTCCATTTAGCTGTAGGTCTTTGTTGGTATCATATCCATCTGTCAGGTGCCACTATTTTATGGATTATTGCTCCATCATTTTTGATAGTGCACTGCAGCATCAATTGTCCACAATCAGATACAATTAAATGTAGTATTCTTTGCATAGATGATTTTTGAGGCCTATCTGTGAAGCTCATTTTGACCCTAGAAGGCTTCTCAGCTGGGTCTTGCCCTGATTTTCTCCAGTAAGTTGGCTTACTACTTAATTTGTTGTTCTCATGGAGCTTTCAAGCCTTCTTTTAATTTCTTACCAACAAAATATCCACTGTTTACAAGAATGCCCTCAGACTTCATCATCCCCTCAGACTTCATCATCCCCATCTCTGCTCAAAACAAACTCAGGTCCTTTAGCTTTGCTGCTCTCTGTTTTAATGATCTGATTCTCTTCATGGACAAAGAAGAAAATCTCAGAACTAGTGATCTAGAGTTGGAGCAAGGACAGCAACACACATCTCTTGGAGTGAAACATCTGGTTTATAAAGAGGGGAGCTAGGGAAGGTGATAGTCTTGTATTCTTGGTTTGCATTGTCCAGAGTGGATCCCCAAATCAATGAGTGATTTTACACAAAAGAAATCAGGATATTAAATTTCTCTACCTCTCAGAGGTGAAACAAAGCTTCTGCCATATGGTTCGGGCCTGGAAGAAAGGGGGCTTCCAACTTCTTGCTTGCATTCACCTGGAACTTAACGCCTCTGAAACTCAGATGACTGAAAAGAGAAATAAATGGCCATTTACTTCCAGGGTTGATTCTCAGATCTTTACTGTCAGTTGAGGAGGAAAGAAGTCCCCTCTTCTTGAGCACATACCTGGCTGGAATGTCTCTTCTGCCACTTTGAGGTGGGTTGAGGAAGAGACCTTTTGAAGCTCTAGTAACACAGATTTAATCTGTTCTTGCCAAGACTTGCAAGATTTTATTGAATAAATATACTTAATTTGCCTTAGAACAATTCCCAGAGGTTTTAAATGGCTGTCTTTTAAATAATTTTTACCAGCTATGGCGGTTTGACTTGAGAATGGGTCCATGAATCTTTTCAGACAACCATTCCAGAGGTAGAATTCTCTTTAACTCATTTTTAATGTCTACACTAAATATAAAACTTTTTCCAACATATTTTAAAATTAAACATTTTTTACAAAGAAATATTCCTAAATTGAATTGTACTGAAATTGAAATGCAGAATTGTGAATAAAAAATCTTCTATATTGATTATTATTTTAAACAATGTAAGCCCTTTGAAGTCAAATGAAGTTGTTAAAGGCAGGCCAGTAATATTATTGAGAACTGCTAGAAAATCTAGACAAAATCTAAAACATATTTCTTTGAGGTTATCAGTCATTTGCTGAAGCAACAAGAACTAGGATAGTTAAGTTTTAAGAGATGAAAAGTAAATTAAAAAATTGAAATGATGTATATTATTTTTAATTAGATAATTTTCATATTCTATATACACAAAAGACAGAACACACATCTTGTCCAAGCAGAGAACTGTTAATGGGGATCAACTGATTCAGGAGTTCTGTGGGACTAGAGAGACAAAATTTGGACACTTGAGGGGACAAACTAAGAAGATAGAGAACCAAATCTGACATATAATTGTATTTCTTCTAAGAAGACTGACTTTTGACAATTTCCAAAGATTAAAAAATGATTTTCAATAGATTACCCTGAATTGATGGAATACTTTTATATCTTTAATGTATAATGTTCTTAAATATAAAAGCAAAACCCAATGGTATAAATGTTCTAAAAGAAATATGGGAGAAAATATAAGTGAACTTTGTTTAGGCAAAAATATATTAAATGCAGTGCTAAAAGTATGATCTACATATTGATAAACATATTTATCAAAGGTAAAAACTTCTGTTCCTTGAAAGATACCTTTAAGAAAGTGTAAAAGAAAGCCACACATCGGGAGAAAAATATTTCAAAATATATATCTTATAAAAACATATTCAAAATAAAAAAGAGCTATCAAAACTCACTAAAACATATACATAGTTAATATGAAATAAAGATTAAAAACAAAAAAGATTAATTAAAATGAGCAAAATGTTTGAATGACATTTTACCATATAGACATATGGATGGCAAATAAGCATTAAAAGATGTTTGACATTTTTAATCATTATGAAAATATACCGTAATTCTAAGGGAGATGCTATTGTACACACTATTATAGAATCAGTAAAACTTAAAAAGACTTATGATATCAAGTACTGACAAGGATATGAATAGACTGAAACTCTCATACACTGTATGTGGAATATAAAATAATTAATTCACTTTAGAAAACCAATTTCTTAGTTTGATACCAAAAATAATAATAATAAAGGAAAAAACTCAGACTACATTAAGATTATTCTTCACCTAAATATATATGATTAAGAAAATAGATAAAGGCACATAAATAGCAGAAGATATATGCAAGGCATGCATCTGATAAAGGAATTGTCTTGAAAACATACAAGAACTCCCACAAATAGGTAAGAAAATGATAGACAAATAGAAAAATGAGGTGTTTTCAATTTTATAACAAGGATACCTCAAAATGCCAAAAAGAAAAAAAAGTATGAATGCATGCATTACTGCTCTAACCATTATGGAAAATCACAACCAATACAGATATATATCCAAGCAGTGTCGAAAATGAAAAATAATGTAGCTATCATAAAATTTTGATGTGAATGTTGAGTAACTAGAGTTCACATAAAATGTTGGTTTAGATAAAAATTTATTTTATAACCTTTGGGAAATCTCATTGTTTTTATTAAAGCTGAAGATAATAACTCCTACTGCTGCTGCTAAGTCACTTCAGTTGTGTCCGACTCTGTGTGACCCCATAGACGGCAGCTGCCCAGGCTCCCCCGTCCCTGGGATTCTCCAGGCAAGAACACTGGAGTGGATTGCCATTTCCTTCTCCAAAGCATGAAAGTGAAAAGTGAAAGGGAAGTCGCTCGGTCGTGTTCAACTCTTCGCGACCCTATGGACCACAGCCTACCAGGCTCCTCTGTCCATGGGATTTTCCAGGCAAGTACTGGAGTGGGCTGTCATCACCTTCTCCGATAATAACTCCTAGGTATATGCTTATCAGAAATGCATATGTGTGTTCACTCAAAGAAATAAATGTTATCATAATGGTGTAAAACTAGAAGCAACCTAGATGTTTGACAGTGGTAGAATGGATACATTTTTATATATTCATAAAATGGAGATAATGAGAATGAATACATAAAAATTAAAGTGAATAAACCATTTCTATACAAAACTGTATGGAAGAATTTCATTATAACATTAATGAATAAAAGAAGCCAGGCACAAACAAATGTATATAATTCATTAATGTAAGATTCAAAAATAGGAATACCTAATCTATAATATAGAAAATGTGATCTACAAAATTTTAAGATGACCTGTAAGTTTCACTCCCACTGGTGAATATATATCCTTTGATTGTGGATGAGATTTGTGAAAATGACTTGATTTCTCTCTTGTGATTAGCTTACATTATATGGTAACAGGGAAAGCAGTTTTTTCAGATTTAATTAACGTCTTTATTCATGCATGCATGTGTGCTCATTAGTTGAGTTTGAATTAATCAACTGGAAGATTATACTGGGAGAACTTGACCTAATCAGGTGAGCCTTTTAAAAAATATTCTAGGCTCTTGATATAGCTTTGAATGTAGGGAGATTCACTGCTGACCTTAAAGTAACAAGCAACCATTTTGTGTACTGTCTATGGAAGGGATCATGATATAAGGATCCAAGAGAAGTCTCTAGAAAATGAGAATGATCCCTAGCTGAAAGTCAGACAGATAATAATGGCGTGGATCCTACAATGAAAGAGTATCCTAAGCTACAGATGAGATCACAGTCATGGTCCACACCTTGAGGGTAGCCTGGTGAGATTCTGAGCTAACTATACTGAAAACCCTGATGCATGGAAACTCTAAGATAATAAATTTGTGTTGTTTAACACCAATACTTCTATGGTAATTAGCTGTGCAGAATTTTTTTTTTAATACACTAATTCAAACAGCCAGGGTAATTGTCTCCCTTATTGGGAGGTTTTGACTGGGAAGAGAATCTAGTAGAGTTTCTGGAATGCTAGTGATGTTCTGTTTCATGATCTGGGTATAGTATATTTGGATACTGACATTGCAAAATCCCATCAAGCTAGACACTATGACATATACAATCTAAAAATTATGTTTCACTTCAGTACAAACTTTATGTAAAAAATAAAAACAAAAACAAAATGAATATAGACATTGTATAAATATAGACATTTTATATTCAAATTAAGTTTAATACATATTCAGTAATTATTGATGGGTTCCTAACATGGGTATATTTCTCTTAATCTTTTCCTGAGTCTTCTCAATCCTGTCATATTTTTTTCTTTTCTCATTTTTGTCTTAATTGGTATTCTTTTTTCCCCAAAACTAAAGAGAAAAAATATATAATTAAAAGAACTACAACTAAACTTTGGAATGAGATATTAACACTTATGTTTTAAAATACATTGGGTATTTTTTTTATTTTTTGGTAAGCACAAATTATCACCAATGCATTTTCATGTCAACTTTGCCAACTGTATTGATGCTGTTTGGAAATACCTCAAGGAAGATTTACATGAAAGGGAGTTGCTTTATATTCTTGGCTCTGGATAAATTTGCTTATCCCTTTTTTGACTGCTTCATTAAAAAGACACAGATTCTCTATTTTTCACATCTCACTGCTTAGCCTCATGCTTTTCTATTAAGTATACTAAATTCTGTTTATTATATGAGATATGACATATTCAGTGCTTGTGTTAATTTTCTAATATTGATGTTTATTCCTCCTGCTTTCATATATTTCAAAAAGTGTGCAATGTTCTGGTAGGTGATATTTTTATATAATCTTAAGGCCCAACATGATCACAAATCTGAAATCTGAATAGACAATTTTTAGCCCTTGACCTTTGAAGGCAATAAAGCACATTAACAATCAGTTGTGTAGCTTGGTTACTTTGGCTAAAGCACAACTGAGATCAAAGCAATGGTAGGGAAGATACTTTAAAATATCCTCCCCTTCTCACTGATTTGAATATTTCATCAGTTTTTTTCTAACATATTTGGCATGGAGATAGAGAAAGATTTTAAAAGAAAAGCCAAATTTAAATATGTAAATGCACATTAACAGATTTTAGTTTATCATATTACCAAAGATATCTTGAATCTTGAGGATATTAGAACAAAGGGTCTTAACAAAAATGAAAACTAAACTCATAGATTCATAATCCTTCCTTTATATAAAAAAGGACCACAAAAAATGATAAACTATTTAAACATGTTTTTAAAATATAAAGATGAGCTTGAAATCAAGGAGAAAAAAAAACAAAAACGCAAAGCATCAGGAATGTTGAAGTCTAGGGTAAGAGTTAAAACTTGGCAACTGTCAGTGCATTAGGACCAAAAACATATTTTGGTGACGTGGTTTGGTGTACATAAGAGAGAAGTTAAGGCAAAAGACCCTTGGCACATCAGGGAACTCAAATTATTGGAGTCAAAGAATATGCAAAGTCTTACTCTAAATAGTGAACAGAATAAAAAATGAATAAATAATGATCAGAATTATTGTTTGAATTGATTCACCTGCACCAATGGACAAGATGAAGATTAGAAACCCTTGTTTGAAATAGATTTTGAAAAAGAAACAGACAAGAGAGAAATCGACTTTACAAACTAACACTAGCAAAGCCATTTAACATGGTTTTGGCACAAATGACAAATCAGTGAGCCAGAAAAGACCAGAGAAACAGTTTTATTAATAGAATTATGTTGTTTGTATGCTCAATCATTCAGTTATGTCCGACTCTGCGATCCCATGGACTGTGTAGCCCACCAGGCTCCTCTGTGCATGGAATTTTTCAGGCAAGAATTTTGGAGCAAGGTTGCCATTTCCTAGTCCAGAGGATCTTCCCAACCTAGGAACAGAACCTACATCTCTTACACCTCCTGCACTGACAGGTGGATTCTTTACCACTGTGTCACTTTATGTTATGTTTATTATTATATATTATAATAATATTATAATATTATTAACATTATGAATATAAATATATAGTATGGGTACACCTGGGCTTCCCAAATTGTGCCAGCAGTAAAGAACCACTTCAATTCAGGAGACATAAGAGACCAGGGTTCAATCCCTGGGTAGGGAAAATCATCTGGAGGAGGGTATGAAAATCCATCCAGTATTCTTGCCTGGAAAATTCAAGAGGCATGAAGCCTGATGGGCTATAGTCCATGGGGCCACGAAGAGTTGGACACAAATGAGCAACCAGTACTTTCACCCATAAAAGGGATAGGCACAAAACAAGATATACAGGATAAAGGGTGGGAAAACATAAAACAAGTACCTGCCCTCTTACTTATCAACTATGCAAGGAAAAGCAAAATTTAGCTTAAATTAAACAACAAAATAACTTCTGTGACAGAGGAGCCTCACAGGCTACAGTCCATAGTGTTGCAAAGAGTTGGACACAACTGAAGCGACTTAGCACCCATAGGTAAACCTGGAAGTTCATTCTAAAACATGGAGAATTTAACTACACATTTCTCAACCTTCCAGAAATAAATCCCAAATGTATTTTTAAATATATTAATAAAGATTGATATGAAGCACAGTATATTTTATTTATAAGCGCAAATTAAATATAACATAGGAAACCATCTTAGTTTCTGGATACAATTTGCTTCCTTTAAAAATACATGAAGATAAATCAAAATGAAAATTTAATCAGCATTCAATTAATATTTATAGGCTCCTACTAAGGGTAGGCTAGTTCCAGAAAAACATCTATTTCTGCTTTATTGACTATGCCAAAGCCTTTGACTGTGTGGATCACAATAAACTGTGGAAAATTCTGAAAGAGATAGGAATACCAGACCACCTGACCTGCCTCTTGAGAAATCTGTATGCAGGTCAGAAAGCAACAGTTAGAACTGGANAGTTCATCAGGCACTCTATCTATCAGATCTAAGCCCTTAAATCTATTTCTCACTTCCACTGTATAATAAAAAGGGATTTGATTTAGGTCATACCTGAATGGTCTAGTAGTAGTTTCCATTATATTAATTAATGAAAATTTTTAAATGACACCGCAGTAAGAAGTATCATTTATGGAAATCTATATATATGGGTGAAATAAATAATATTCTATACATGTCAAAATAAGGAAAGTGATCACCTATAGGCAGATGGAGATGAAGGAGATGGTAGTTGCTAAATGATATCTTAAATATATTAATAATGTTTCATTTCTTACAAAGATATGCGAAGTAAACACAATCAAAACAATGGGTTTTACATCTGTACAATAGAAAATTGTTAAAAATTTAATACATGTATATATGTATAGTTAGAGATTATATATTTTTCTATATTTTCATATTATTTTAAAAGAAAAGAAAAGAAAAAATTATCAAATTTCAATTTTGGTGGTTGAAGAAAGTATAACAAAGTATTATTGACAATTGACTCATGGTTCAGGGTGAAAGCCAATATTAAGGGGAATTTAAAGTAAGCTATCTATTTAACAAAGGCCTTTAAAATTACAATTTTTGGCCATCATGTAGAAAATGGGCAGAATTTAGTACGATATCCAATTAAAAAAGCTTTATTTTTGTATGCCAATGAAAATCATTTATAACAAAACCTAGAGGGAAAATATTGCCAAATTATAGGTGTACTGTGGTTAAGCATATACTGAAAGTATGGTTCTTTCTGATTTTAGAAATTCTTTTACCCCAAAGTATTTGTTCAACTGCTTAGGCTCTTTCTACATATAGTTCATAATTACTGTTAATATGACTGGTGTCTTCCACTCCTTATTTCTGCCTCACAGCTTCCTTTATGGGAAGCTCCATGTCATTTTGAGATTATCAGGCAAAGGTAACACCTAAGGGAACAAAGTAGGAACCAAAGAAGCTTGATCTTTGATGGCACATTTGAACTGCTACAGCTCTGGCCTAATCTCCTTAATATTGTTTTTTAAGAGGAAAAAAAAAAGTGTGTAAATGTTTGCAGCTTTATTTATTATTGCATTTAATCAACCTCATCTTTGACAATATTTTGCAAGTATATGTAGTAGATGAGCTCTGTCTTTGAGATCTCACCTTTCTTACATATGATGTAATATAAGCCTCTTCTGATATCCTAAGTCAAGTTAGTATCATCTTTTGCAAGATGAACAAATTTGCCTTAACCTTGTCTTGGGAAAGACGGGGTGGGGGGGGGATATAAATCCATCTTTTACTGATTAAGAAGTAAGGACTCCACTATATTGTGCTATTGTAGTCATGGTATAATTGCAGAGTGGATGACCAGGTAAATGATATATAAATCCATGAAATGAGAGGTTCAAAAATTTAGATAAATCTTTTGGGGTGAGCTTGAACATGTAATGAATGATATGATGAAAACTTTGTAGGTCTTACCCTCAGGCTAGCCTGATTTCTGATCTCTAATCAATTTTCTGACTTGAGCAGAATTATCAGCTTTAGCTTCTCATCTGTAAAATGAGGCAATAGATTTATTTCACAAGTTAGTACATGGAAAAAAGCATATATACATGTTCTAGATAGATATAGATATAAAAAGAGTGCCTGATGAACTATGCATGGAGGTTCAGGACATTGTACAGGAGACAGGAATCAAGACCATCCCCAAGAAAAAGAAATGTAAAAAAGCAAAATGACTCTCTGAGGAGGCCTTACAAATTGCTGTGAAAAGAAGGAAAGCAAAAAGCAAAGGAGAGAAGGAAAGATAGTCCCATTTGAATGCAGATTTCCAAAGAATAGTAAGAAGAGATAAGAAAGTTTTCCTCTGCAATGAATGCAAAGACATAGAGGAATACAATAGAATGGGAAAGACTAAAGATCTCCTCAAGAAAAGTAGAAACACCAAGGAAACATTTCATGCAAACATGGGCGCAATAAAGGACAGAAATGGTAGGGACAAAACAGAACCAGAAGATATTATGAAGAGGTGGCAAGAATACAGAGAACTGTACAAAAAAGATCACGACTCAGACAGTCACGATAGTGTGATCACTCAACTAGAGCCAGATATATTGGAATGTGAAGTCAAGTGGACCTTAGGGAGCATCACTATGAAAAAACCTAGTGGAGGTGATGGAATTCCAGCTGAGATACTTCAAATTCTGAAAGATGACGTGGNAAGATCACGACTCAGACAGTCACGATAGTGTGATCACTCAACTAGAGCCAGATATATTGGAATGTGAAGTCAAGTGGACCTTAGGGAGCATCACTATGAAAAAACCTAGTGGAGGTGATGGAATTCCAGCTGAGATACTTCAAATTCTGAAAGATGACGTGGTGAAAGTGATGCACTCAATATGCTAACAAATTTGGAAAACTCAGCAGTGGCCACAGGACTGGAAAAGGTCAGTTTCCATTCCAATCCCAAAGAAAGGCAGTGCCAAAGAATGCTCAAACTACCACACAATTGCACTCATCTCACACGCTAGTAAAGTTCTCAAAATTCTCCAAGCCAGGTCTCAGCAATATGTGAACCGTGAAATTCCTGATGTTCAAACTGGTTTTATAAAAGGCAGAGGAACCAGAGATCAAATTGCCAACATTCGCTGGATCATGGAAAAAGCAAGAGAGTTCCAGAAAAACATCTATTCCTGCTTTATTGATTATGCCAAAGCCTTTGACTGTGTGGATCACAATAAACTGTGGAAAATTCTGAGAGAGATGGGAATACCAGACCACTTGACCTGCCTCTTGAGAAACCTGTATGGAGGTCAAGATGCAACAGTTAGAACTGGACATGGAACAACAGACTGGTTCTAAATAGGAAAAGGAGTACGTCAAGGCTGTATATTGTCAGCCTGCTTATTTAACTTCTTTGCAGAGTACATCATGAGAAACACTGGGCTGGAGAAAGCTTAAGCTGGACTCAAGACTGCTGGGAGAAATATCAGTCATCTCAGATATGCAGATGACACCACTCATGGCAGAAAGTGAAGAAGAACTAAAGAGCCTCTTGATGAAATTGAAAGAGGAGAGTTGAAAAGCTCAACATTCAGAAAACGAAGATCATGGCATCTGGTCCCATCACTTCATGGCAAATAGACGGGGAAACAGTGGAAACAGTGGCTGACTTTATTTTTCTCGGCTCCAAAATCACTGCAGATCATGGTTGAAGCCATGAAATTAAAAGACATTTCCTCCTTGGAAGGAAAGTTATGACCAGCCTAGACAGTATATTAAAAAGCAGAGACATTACTTTGCCAACAAAGGTTCATCTGGTCAAGGCTATGGTTTTTCCAGTGGTCATGTGTGGATGTGAGAGTTGGACTGTGAAGAAGGCTGAGCACAGAAGAATTGATGCTTTTGAACCATGGTGTTGGAGAAGACTCCTGAGAGGCCCTTGGACTGCAAGGAGATCCAACCAGTCCATTCTGAAGGATATCAGCCCTGGGATTTCTTTGAAAGGACTGATGTTGAAGCTGAAACTCCAATACTTTGGCCATCTGATGTGAAGATCTGACTCCTTGGAAAAGACACTGATGCTGGGAGGGACTGGAGACAGTAGGAGAAGAGGATGACAGAGGATGAGATGGTTGGATGGCATCACAAACTCAATGGACGTGGGTTTGGGTGGACTCTAGGAGTTGGTGATGGACAGGGAGGCCTGGCATGCTGAGGTTCTTGTGGTAGCAAAGAGTCAGACATGACTGAGTGACTGAACTGAACTGAATAGATATAAATATGATAGAAATGTTGTTACTTTTATTTAGCACCAAGTAAATATTTATAGTGATTTTTTCCTTTTCATGGATAATTAGTTTAATCCCTTGTGGCTCAGGTGGTAAAGAGACAGCTTGCAATGCAAGAGACCTGGGTTCAATCCCTGCATTGGGAAGATACCCTGGAGAAGGACATGGTAACCTACTCCAATATTCTTGCCTGGAGAATCCCATAGACAGAGATGCCTGGAAGGCCAAATGCCATAGCATCGCACAGAGTTGGACATGACTGAAGCAACTTAGCATAAATGCAAGAGATAATTTAAAAGAATGACTATTATGTAGATTCATTGAAGAAATTCCCACTTCTCTCTAGTCAAATACATTTTAGTAGTTCCATAAACTCTCGTTAAACTCAGGTTCTTTGTGTACTTGTTAAAGCCCCATATAGAGTAGCATTAAGTCTTGAATTTAAGGGATTTATACTGATAATTTGCATAGAATATGGATTTAATCAAATATATTTACAAGTTGTTATGTTTCCCTGGTGACTTAATGGTAAAGAATCTACTTGATAATCCAGGAGACATGGGAGATGTGGCTTCAATTCTTGAGTTAGGAAGATCTTCTAGAGAAGGAAATGTTTATCCGCTCCAGTATTCTTACCTGGGAAATCTCATGGGCAGAGGAACCTGGAGGGCTACAGTCCCCCAAGTCACAAAGAGTCAGACAAAACTTAACAATCCAGCAACAAAAGCAACAAATTGTTATGAAGAAAAAAGTCACATTGAATTTCTCCTAAGCATGTTACTTATACATAGTTTTGCTCAATTTTTTAAATCTTGAGGTTTCACGTACATAAAAACTTCATAAGACATAAAAACTTCATAAGACGCAAAAGCTTCATTTCAATTTCATGCTTGAGTTTGAGTGTGAAGACATGCTAAGCTGAGTGTATCCTAGTCTCAATGTGCCACCTACCTAAACGTGTCATGAGTGGTCCTTTGACGGTTACAGAGCAAAACTATGTAGGAAACAAAACGAACTGGAACTCAAAATAGAAATTACAGTAATAAACATAACAAAATCATTCTTTAAATCTCTTTGTTTGGGATGTTATCCAGTGAGAGCATATAACAACAACTGTAAGTGTAGCATTGGGTGTGAAGAAAAAATATTCATGAAGATGTACAAAAATTGTATTTAATTACTTGAAGTTAAATGAGAAATACAGAGATCAGCTTAAAGAGATATTTTTATTCAATATCACTCAAAAATACAAAAAATAAAGTCATGTGTTCCAATGGTCAGTGTATTTTAAAAGCTAACTACACATAATAGGGACTAGGTACAAAATAAGTACAGATACAGTTTAAAGCCTCAAAATTTCTTCAATGAGTAATCAGAGAAATTAAAATAAGGGGTAAGAAAAAGTCACAAATCCCAACAGGATTCAAAGGAAATTAAAACCTATTAGAATACAGAGTGGTTATAGAAGACTTCAAGGAAGGTTGTATTTATGTTATTCTGAGGAATGATTACTTTTTGGAAAGATAAGAGCAATCTCTTTTCTTGATTTTATTTCCAAAAAAAGAGCCAGAGGGATGGGATGAGGAGAGACATGGGAGGGGAGTTCAGGATGGGGAACACATATAAACCCATGGCTGATTCATATCAATGTATGGCAAAAACCACCACAATATAGTTAAGTAATTAGCCTCCAACTAAAATCAATAATTTTTTTTTAAAAGAGCCATATACTCATTGGTTACTTCTAGAAACTTTTTATTAACAACATAGTTTGAAGATAATTATACTTTCCAGGAAAAAAAAGGCAAAACATTTTTCTTATGACCATTCTGCAAAAAAAAAAAAAAAAAAAAAAAGTGTATTCTGTTACAAGTTAATACCAAAATGTACTCATTCAATTGAGAATTTTTTGAGACGCAGTTTGTTCTGGTCAAGATAGAGGTTTGTGAGTGACAGAGATAGTTTGAGTCCAGGCTCTGTCACTTACTAGATATGAAACATCTTAGTTATGTACATTCAGTTTTCTCATCTGCAACATGCAGTTTGAAGTGTTAAATGACTTGGTGATATAAAACATTTAGTGCAACACTTGGCACATGGTAAAAATTAATGCATCTATGTTTATACTATTTTTCTTATATCAGGAGATAAAGCCTATCTATTCCTATCACTACATGATTTAATGTTTAAATTCTTAATTATTTGGGTACTAAAATTTCATGCTAGATGTGTAGCACATAATGTAAGCAGAGAGTTAAGAGGAAACTTTCCTAAACTCTCTTCGGATTAGCTGAGTAAAATTAGAGTTGAAGCATATTAAATGGAATACCAAGTTTTGAATCACGAATATCTATAAGTACTAATACCAACTTTTGATTTCCTTCTTTTGAAAAATAAAATAATCATAGGTACCATTGTAATGCAAATAAACCATCTTCATATGAAGAAATATTCTTATTTTATCTAGACATGATACATAAGAATGCTCAAAGACAAATGACAAAATATTGGTAGTTTCTTTAAATTTTCTTTCTTTTTTTTTTAAATAAAGTACTTTCTCTTTTAGCAATGACAGACAATTGCATCGATTCTACTAGGATAAGCCAAGATATCATTATAATTTGATTACTTTTAAAAATTTAGAAAGTGTATTTTGCTATTTTCATGGAGCCTAATTTGTTTAAGGCAAGATACCACTATTCTTGCTGTACCTAGACTAGTTCTTGGTACCTGGTAAGTGTTCAATGAATATTTGTGAAAGAATGAAAGTTCAAAGTAAACAATACTTTGAAAATGCTAAATCATGGGTTTTCACTTTTCTAATTTAAATCATATTCCTGACAACCATCTATACACTAAAGCCTGAAGAAGAGACAGGAGAGCAGTTCAGTTCAATTCAGTTCAGTCGCTCAGTCGTGTCTGACTCTTTGCGACTTCATGAATCGCAGCACGCCAAGCCTCCCTGTCCATCACCAACTCCTGGAGTTTACTCAGACTCACGTCCATTGAGTCGGTGATGCTATCCAGCCACCTCATCCTCTGTCGTCCCCTTCTCCTCCTGCCTCCAACCTCTCCCAGCATCAGAATCTTTTACAATGAGTCAACTCTTTGCATGAGATGGCCAAAGTGCTGGAGTTTCAGCTTCAGCATCATTCCTTCCAAAGAAATCCCAAGGCTGATCTCCTTCAGAATGGACTTGTTGGATCTCCTTGCAGTCCAAGGGACTCTCAAGAATCTTCTCCAACACCACAGTTCAAAAGCATCGATTCTTCGGCACTCAGCCTTCTTCACAGTCCAACTCTCACATCCATACATGACCACTGGAAAAGCCATAGCCTTGACTAGATGGACATTAGTTGGCAAAGTAATGCCTCTGCTTTTGAATATGCTATCTAGGTTGGTCATAACTTTTCTTCCAAGGAGTAAGCATCTTTTAATTTTATGGCTGCAGTCACCATCTGCAGTGATTTTGGAGCCCCCCAAAATAAAATCTGACACTGTTTCCACTGTTTCCCTATTTATTTCCCATGAAGTGATGGGACTGGATGCCATGATCTTCGTTTTCTGAGTGTTGAGCTTTAAGCCAACTTTTTCACTCTCCACTTTCACTTTCATCAAGATTCTCTTTAGTTCCTCTTCACTTTCTGCCATAAGGGTGGTGTCATCTGCATATCTGAACTGATTGATATTTCTCCCAGCAATCTTGATTCCAGCTTGTGTTTCTTCCAGTCCAGCGTTTCTCATGATGTACTCTGCATATAAGTTAAATAAGCAGGATGACTATATACAGCCTTGACGTACTCCTTTTCCTATTTGAAATCTATCTGTTGTTCCATGTCCAGTTCTCACGGTTGCTTCCTGACCTGCTTATAGGTTTCTCAAGAGGCAGGTCAGGTGGTCTGGTATTCCCATCTCTTGAAGAATTTTCCACAGTTTATTGTGATCCACACAGTCAAAGGCTTTGGCATAGTCAATAAAGCAGAAATCTCACAAAAAGGAACATGTCATAAACAGAGTTCTCTCTATACAGTTTAAAGAACTCATTTTGATTGGTGAGAAATTTTATGAAGAAGAGATGTTTCAGGAAACAAAGTGATGTAAGTCTCATTTATTTGATTCCACATTAACCCTTAAAATCCTGAAGGATGATGGTGAAGAGAGACAAATATGCAAAGCAGAGATCATTTTGCTTGACTTTCCCTTTGATAACTTTTACCAAAAAAATAATAAAATTTTAGTTTTTATAGTTTCTAAATTCAACAGAAATACTTGGACATTATATCCTACACTTATTCCTTTATTTTAAATATTTTCTAGGTTCTATTTTTAATATATAGATCAGAATTTACTTGAAACAGTTCTATAAATTATTCTAGTGCAATATGCTTGGGAACAAATGGTCAATTAAAATAGTAAATGCTGTATAAAAGGATCACTCTTTTTGGATCTTTGCTAATCAGTGTCACTTTAATTATGGACATGAATATCAGAAGACATCATACTTCTAAACATATTTTCATTGTATTTTTCGTAAAAAATTAGACTTGGACCTTCAACTTTTTTTTTGTTTTTGTTTTTTTACTTTACATATTGTATTGGTTTTGCTATGCATCAACTTTTTGAATAATAGGTGGAAAGATTAAAAATTATGACTTTCATACTCACCTTATTAAACATAGTACTTGTTACTTTAAAATAGCCTACTCTGAATGGAATATGTTATCTCAATACCTTATGAATAGATCACACAATATAAATATCAATATTTATTTTAAATTGTGTTCTGAAGATGTTTTAGTTCAGGCTACTATACCAAGATACATACCCTACACTGAGTGGCCTACATAGCTGTCATGTATTTTTCACAGTTCTGGAAGCTGAAAGTCTGAGGTCAGAGTGCCAACCTGGTCAAGTTCTTGTCAGGGTCTCTGTCCTGGCTTGCAGGTAGCTACCTTCTTACTATATCCTCTTATAACCAAGAGAGGGATAATCTCTCTTGTGTCTCTTTTTATATGGCACTGATGCCATTCATAATGATTTCACCTTCATGATCACATTACCTCCAATAGGCCGTACCTCCAAATGTTGTAACATTGAGAATTAGATTTCTGCATATGAATTTGAGGCTGTGGGGTTGGGGGTGGATACAAATATTCAGTCATATCAGAGGAACATTGGTGTTCTTTTTTTTTTTTTGGTTTGGTTTTCTTTGTGTTTTCCACCCTCCCACTTCCTCCGCTTTGGATGAAAGAATTTTAAAGGCAAATATTTAGAATAAATATACAAATTAAATCTATCATTGAGCTATTCCTTTTGAAAATGAGCATATTACAGGCTCTGTGACTTCCTTCAGGTAAAACAAACAAACAAACTTTAAAAATGAGATATGGAAATTTTTTCTTCCTTGCACACCAATAAAATTCTGTTTTAAGTGGACTTAAGTGTTTTCCATAACACATTTTTGAATGCAATGATTTATGCTATTAATTTCCAAACCATGTTCCAAGGAACGCTAGGATTCTATGAGGCATTTCCTTGATTTCCAAGGACAAAAGTATGATCACTGTGTTTATGTTTAATTTATATCTGATCTGTCACCTGAGACTATGCCTGAATATTGCCACAGAAACTGAGTTTATAAAGCATAAGAAATTGCCCAGCAGGGTTTCCAAATTCCAGAATCTTTAGAAGCATGATGAAGATGATGAAAGCTGGACATATGAATTCTAACTTCATCTCTGCCACCTACTGTGAAATCAGAAATAACTAACTTTGTGATTTTTTTTTGTATTTATAAGTAAGCTGAGAGGAGTCCTTTGTCCTACTGTCATATATATGAAGTTTTTGACAATTATTAAGTAAATTATTATGTTTATTGAAGAAATATTTGACTAATAAATGATTGTAAAGTACTTAGTAAATAGCAATCACTATGTGTGTGTGTGTATATATATATATATATATATAAGGAGAAGTGAGCATATAACCATTATATGACAAGAAAAGGCAAGTAAAATTCTGAGATGCTCTCAGATTTAATGAGTGGAAAAATGTGTATGGGAAACTTGATTTAATGCTTGCCTAAGTGAAACATTAAATATTAAATAACATACTTTAGGGCCTTTTTTTAAATATAACTTTACTTTGGGGGGCTCCAAAATCACTGCAGATGGTGATTACTCCTTGGAAGAAAAGTTATGACCAACCTAGATAGCATATTCAAAAGCAGAGACATTACTTTGCCAACAAAGGTCCGTCTAGTCAAGGCTATGGTTTTTCCAGTGGTCATGTGTGGATGTGAGAGTTAGACTGTGAAGAAAACTGAGCGGTGAAGAATTGATGCTTTTGAACTGTGGTGTTGGAGAAGACTCTTGAGAGTCCCTTGGACTGCAAGGAGATCCAACCAGTCCATTCTAAAGGAGATCGGTCCTGGGTTTTCTTTGGAAAGAATGATGCTAAAGCTGAAACTCCAGTACTTTGGCCACCTCATGTGAAGAGCTGACTCACTGGAAAAGACTCTGATGCTGGGAGGGATTGGGGGCAGGAGGAGAAGGGGACAACAGAGGATGAGATGGCTGGATGGCATTGCTGACTCGATGGGCATGAGTCTGAGTGAACTGCAGGAGTTGGTGATGGACAGGGAGGCCTGGCATGGGGCAATTCATGGGGTCACAATGAGTTGGATATGACTGAGCAACTGAACTGAACTGAACTTAATGAATAATAATAATGTTAATGATTATCATACCCTACATTTACATCATATATTTATTTTGCTGTGCTGGGAATACTTTCAGAATATGGATATTTTTCTTTTGTTGATATTCTTATGAGGTAAACACTACCTGTAGCTCAGAAATAGATCTAAAATATAGACTAGATACACTGGAGATTTGAGCTTTGTACTTAATTTTTATTCATGCATCGCTTGCCTGTTAACTATATACTTTCCATAAGTAAATTGCTCTTGTACTTAGCATTTGGTACTGTATGTCCATATATAGATTTCATGTGTGTGTGTGCTAAGTCACTTCAGTCGTGTCCAATTCTCTATGACCCCATGGACAGTAGACAGCCAGGCTCTTCTGTCCATGATATTGTCCAGACAAGAATAGTGGAGTGGGTTGCCATTTCCTCCTCCATGTGATCTTCCTGATGCAGGGATCAAACCTGTGTCTTCTGTGTCTCCTGCATTGGAAGTCAGGTTCTTTACCACTATGGCCACCTGGGAAGCCCTGATTTAATAATATTTGAAACTCTCAAGTATTTATAAACTGATCAAGTTCATTAATTTTATTCAAAATTAATGTCCTAGGTTTAAACTATGAATACTGAATATCACTTTAATATATAAGCACTTACCAAAAGTGGATAAGTTAAGAAATTCATACTTAAAAACTAAAGAGAAATTTTTGTGGGCCATTACAGAATAAAAAAATGTGGCAGTAGGTAAAGCTGGTGCTTCAAGCTTTCTAGACTTCAGAACTGTGTGCTGCATGGCCGAATACTCCTTAAGAAGAAAAGAACTTGAACCAAATATATCGCTTAATGACCAAAAAGTGTAGAAAATTCCACTGCCCATAAAAATGATTTGATAAAAACTGTGGAGAAATACTCTTAAGAAAGACATATTAATAAATCTGCTTCCTCAGAGAAATGAGATCAGTATTTTTCAAACACCTAGTCGCAACCCATTATTTGATTTGAAATCAATTTAGAATGGTATAATCATTCTATCATTCTAAGTTGATTTCAAATCAGTATTTTAAAAAGTAAAACAGAATATAATAAATAATATTAGAGTACATGACATGAAACCTTGCATACTTTGTTTTGATGGTTTATTCTCTTGATATGCATATAGGTACATATACAATTGTGTACCAGATTAAAAGGTAAGTTGAAATTTTTATCCTGGTTCCTATCAAAAAACATGTGAAACATAGTGGACTTGAGTATGTAGAAAAAAATTCCAACAAATCTGCAAAACCCAAACTTCCCTTTTAGTAGAGATATAGTGACATTAAAATTATTAGAATTTTATTAAGATAAAATATAGTCCTAGTTGCCTTCATATACCTGGTTTTTCACTGAGAGCCAGGAGACCCTCAAGGACAGAACATTCACAAAAAGAGTAGGATAGGGATGTAAAGAAAAAAAAAGCAAGAGGAAATAGATGAAAACGTCAAACATAAGACAAGCTCATATTCACAATTAACCTATAAACTAAAATTTGAAGTACAAAAGAAGCAGAACTAAGAAAGATTAAAAATACCAGATGTAAACTTATTCCAACCCAATCAAATAAGAGAAGAGTAAGAAATGACCTCAGAATAAGGATGCTGTAAAACAATGGTGCACTGAGAACACAGATTTCACTTCTTCCAATCTGAACTCCAATTAACTGTCTCTGTGACCCAGAAGCATATGAAGCAATAGTTATCTAAAGTGAAGAGAGATGCTGGCTTCCAGTGGGTTTCCAGCAGAAATATCTTAAGGAAGATTTGTTTACTCCAGGTCTCCCTTCCCGTATTGCTGAGGGGAATAAGAAGTCAGTTTAATGAGAGAGAAATATCCTAGGAAAACTTGGCATCTCTGGGGTGTTTGGAGCAGTGAGGTGACATGTAAATACTCTGCATTCCCTTGTATCCTAGTCCAAGAAAGAGCTGGAAGGAAAGATGAGCCTTTCTTGCTGCTGAAGTTTGAAAAATATAAAACAAATTTGGGACAGGGGTTTTTGCTTCAGGCACCCATCACTATGTCCCGGCCTATGACAGTAGATAATGACTTGCCTGCCATCATTTAACATACTTTAAGATCCTAAACCTTAAATCCTAACCCAAAAAGAAAGATGGATTACCAACCGTAGAGAAGAACAAAAAGAAATTAAAAGAGAGAGAAAGAAAGGAACATGACTGTGAAAAAAGCTGCAGAGGAACAGAAATGTTTTGAACAAAACATTATAATATAAGCACTTTCTAGTGTTCAGGAAAAAAAAATTCAGAAAAATAATAACAGTAGAAGAATTTAAGGAAGAAAACAGTCACTGCTGAGGCTTGATTTTGCAGCTTGGAAAAACACAAGTGATAATTATCTTGAAGTACATAGCAGCACATAAAGACAATAGAATCAAAAGGTAAAGGATAATTTGAAGAGATTAGAGATATATTATACAAAAATGGGTATTCTAATGAAAAATAAGACAGGTTTAAAAAGATAATATTTAAACAAATGGGAGAAATATTTTTTTGAGGTGGAAAAAGAGGAAAAAGTGCAGATGGAAAAAATCAAGTTATTAGCTCTTGCATGAGAAAACACATTCACTCAAGCACTTGAGTTCTTGGCCTCTTTAGATATACAAAGATTTCTTATGTGTTCCCAGAAAAGAAAAAGAATAGGTTATCATTTCGATTATAATAAAATTGGAATTGAACTTTTCATCTTTACCACTGAAAACTAGATAGTGGAATGTCATCCACAAAACTCTAAAAGAAATGAACTGTAACACAAGAATCCTAGTCAATACATCATCTTTCTGCTAGAGTGAAATAAAGACATTTGTTGGGGATACATAAGATTTGAGAATAGATTTCAGTTATTTCTAACGAAGAACATTACTGAGATGGATACATAAAAGTCATTCACATTTTTATTTCCTACTTGAAACAAAACATAAAACTGATTTCACTTGTTTCCCTTGTAGATAATAGTGTACAGACCACATAATTTTAGCCAATGTTACTTAGCAGAAAACTACTGGTGTCAACTATTTATTTCCCTCCTGGTTCTTACTTATAACAACAACTGAAAGCTCTGGAACACCTTGGGACCAACTCTTTATTCAAGAGTGAAATAGATAATCTTAAGATCCTGGTTTCCTGATGGCATTGTTGAATTCTGAACTTCCTACTGCAGTATATTTTATTACATGTGATGAAAAAGTTACTAATCGTTTAAAACATATTTTAGTTTTTCTATTATTTATAGCCAAAGTGCATTGTAAACTTGATGTAATGTATAGTGTATCAAAGTGGAATTCTGTATGAAACAGAACTAATGCATAAATTAGCTAAGTGTAAGAGGTAGGACATGTTGGGGAATGAGGATTCTGCCACTGCAGTCTGGAAAGGTGGTGGGATGTTTATGGCGTTTATTTTCCAGTGATCGGATTGTTATACCATTTGACATATGTTTTATTTGGAGGTGTAAATCAATACCTTGTAAGATAAATTATGTGATAATTCCAGAATGATTGTCAGGTTACTCAAAGTAATGATCATCTTAGGGCAGTAGTTACACTCGATTTTGAAAGGCAAGATATAGAACAGTGAAGACCATAAAAGTAAAGTAAATTTTTATTAAATATCTAGTCTCCATATTAATGGTGATTTCACAGGTGTTTTAACATTTTAAATACAAACTTCAATGAGGTAATATAAAGGGTTATGTTGTTATAAGAGACATAAAAATTGGATATCTTATCCAGTACCAAAATTTTCTGATAATTTAGTGACTTAGTTCACTAGCATAAAAAAGAGAAGAAAACCAAATACTCTTCAACTGGTGAATCGACAAATTAGGGCATACTTATATAATAGAATACTATTCATCAATAAAAGGGGCAATAAATATTTATAAATGAAAGAAAAACTAGATTAATGTCCCAGGTGTTATGAGGGAAAGGAGGTGGACTTAAATGGTTATAAAGCATATATGACTCCAATTAAATGATAAAATATTGTTCAAGGCAAATATCTTTTTGGAAAAGATAAAACTATAGGGAAGAAAAACTATCAGTGGTTATAAGAGGCTGAATGTTATGAAGGGTATTGACTGCACAGTACCAGAACAAGGGAATTCTTGGAGTTAATAACGTCCTGTGTTCTACACAGAACTCATATGTTGATGTCCTAACTCTCAGGGCCACAGAATGCGACTTTATTTGGAGATAAGGTCTTTACAGAGGAAATCAAGTTAAAAAAAGTTCATTTTAGTGGGTCCCAATCCAATATGACTGAAGTCAAGGAAATGAAGTGAAAGTCACTCAGTCGTCCGTGGGACGACTATATAGTCCATGGGATTCTCTAGGCAAGAATATTGAAGTGAGTAGCCATTCCCTTCTCCAGGGGATCGTCCCAACCCAAGGATTGAGCTGGAACCTCCTGCATTGCAGGTGGATTCTTTACCAGCTGAGCTACTGGGGAAGCCCAATATGACTGATGTCCTGATGAAAATATGGAAATTTTTATAGACAGACCTGGACAAGTGTGATGTGAAGAGACACAGGAAGATGACCATTTGAAACTCAAGGACAGAGGCCTAAAACAGATGCTTCTTACACAGTCCTCAGAAGGAGTTGACCTGTTGACACCCTGATATTGGACTTCTAGCCTCAAGAACTATGAGATAATAAATTTTGTATTTTAGGACACCTAGTTCATAGTCCTTTTTTACAGTAGCTGTAGCAAACTAACACAGTGAGACTGTACTCTATCTTGATTGTGGCAGTGTTTACATGATTGTTTACACTTGATAGAATTCATAGAACTGTACAACAAAAATAAGTTTTACTATATGTGGGTTAAAAGATAGATAATGCTTAGAAGAAAACTCATTTTATGTTTTCTCAAAAATACAGATTTGTAATAAAAAAGGAGAGGAGGTTAAAACAATTCACAAAGGAGATATGCAAATAGATACTAATAACATGAAAAAATGTTCAACATCATTAGTCATCAGTAAAACCATACACACAAAAAACTCTGCATGCCCCATTATAGGATTTAAAATAAAAAATATTCATGATATCAAAGTACTGGTGAGGTTGTAGAGTAATTGAACTGTTAATATTGCTGATGGGAATGTAAATTGGTGCAACCAATTTGCAAAAGAGTTTGAACAGAGAGAGAGAGAGAATAGAAAAGACCCAGAGACATGCAGAGAATACAGATAAACATGTTCATGAAAAGAAACTATCACAACTACTGCTGGGGAAAAACAACAAAACTGTAGATGTAATTCTGAGAACTCACTCATGACCAAGAGGAACAGTTCTGGATCTTAACATATAGAGTAGAAAACCACTTAATACAAAGTACATGGTTAAATAAATTAAAACCACTTAATTCAAATACTTGGTTAAAGTACTCAGCAGTGTTTTGTCTCAGTAATGAGAGCGAATTAACCATAGATTAAGGCTGTTCTAGACTCTTTTGAGAAAATGCATAAGCAAGAATCAAAAGTATCAAACTGTTTCTAACAAATTTAACTGCTCCCTAGGGGAAAAGAAACAACTTAAAAAATATTTATAGAAGTACCAAAAATATTCAGCAGAATCCAAGGTACAATTTATAATGGCTCATATTCAATAAATAATTTCTCTTCATGCAAAGAAGCTGAAAAAATGAAACATAATGAGGAGGGAAATCCACTAATCAAAACTGATCTGGAATTCACATGAATGAGGAAATTAATAGACAAAAAATTAAAACAGTTATAATTATGAATCTATTAAATTGAAAATGATAGTGGAAAGATTGAGCATGTTAAGTAGAGACATTAGAAGATATTCAAAAATAGCCAAACACATTTCTATAGATGAGAATTGCAGTTTCTGGCATGAGAAGTATACTAGATGGGACTACTACCAGGTTCAATGAAAAATTAAAGATTTGTGAGAAACCAACAAGATAAATGAAACAGAATGGTAAAAAAAATTCTGCAAAATAAAAACAAGGAATTTATGATGAATTCACATCTGTGAATATGTGGTATTAAAATATATGAAGTGAAAATAAAAGAATTGCTAGAAGAAATAGACAATTCCATAATTTAAGTAGGGATTTAAACAAATCCTTCTTCAATAATTAATAGAACAGTAGAGAAAAAATAATAAGAGCATAGAAGACTTGACTGACATTACCAACCAAATCAATCTACTTTATATTTATGGGAAATTCTATCCAACAGCAGATTTTATTTTCCACTTTTCCCAACATATTATTTTATATATATACAAAACATTTACCAAGATTGACCATCTTCTTGGCCCTAAAACAAGCTTCTATAAATTTAAAGGAATGTTAAACATATAAAGTATGTTGTCTGAGAAAAGAATGGAATTAAATTAGAAATTAAAACTGCAAGATATCTGGAAATCAGTAACAGAAAATCTCTGGAAAGTCTCAACTTACTAAGGTTTCAGCATTCAAAATAAATGTAAAGCAACTGTGTTTTTGTATAGGAGAATCACATGGACAGAAGAGCCTGATGGGCTACAGTCCATAGGGTCATAAAGAATCAGACATGAATGAAGTGACTTAGCATGCACACACACATTAACAATCAAGAACCAGAAATTAATATTTTAATAAGGATATTCTTTGTAACACTATAAAAATGAAGTATTTAGTGATAAAACTGATAAGACAATATTGCTAAAATATTAATTTTATTGAAATCAATTTATGCATTCATACTGTAAAAATTATTATATTGAATCTAAAATTTATTCAAAAATGAAAAATAGTCAAAACAGCTTTGAAGAAGAGAGACAAACCTGGATTTCAAGAGTTGCTATAAAACTAAGCCAGATTGCAATCATAGAATTGAAATAGACAAGTAGATCAATGAAACAGGTTTGAGGGTCTAGAAATGGATCCATACATACCTGATAATTCGATTTTTGACAAAGGTGCTCTGATGGTTAATTTTATGTGTCAAGCTGTCAGGAACACAGGAGACCAAGATATTTGATCAAACATTATTCTGAGTGTTTTGTTAAAGTGTTTTGGGTGAAATTAACATTTAAATCTGTGGACTTTGAATAAAGCAGATTGCCCTCCATAATGTGGGTGGGTCTCATGAAATTAGCTGAAGGCCTGAACAGAACAAACAAATCAGTCTCCTCCAAGCAAGAGGCAATTCTATGGCACACCAGTTGACTTGAATTGGATCTGTTTTCCTGGTTCTTGGGCCTGCTCACCTACTTTGAAGGCTTTGAAGTCTGCAACTTAAGTTAGTGAGCCAATTTCTTATAATAAAGCTCTTCCTGTCTATATATGCTCATCTTATTGATACTTTTTCTCTGGAGAATCCTGAGTAATATAGGTGCTAAGATATTCAGAGGAGAAAGAATAATCTTTTCAATAGATGATGCTAGAATAATTAAAAACATTCAATAAAATTGTATATGATCTAAACTTTGCACTCTACATTAGCATTAACTAAAAATATATCATAGCCTAAATACAAAAACTAAAACTAGAAAATTGCTGGAAAAAAAAATAGGGTAAATTCTTTATAACTTGAGTCAGGCAAGATATATGACAAAAGAAAAAAAATTGAATTTTATTAAAATAAGCCTGTACATTCTGCATGATATACTGTTGTGGAAAGACAATCCACCAACCTGGTAAAACATTAAAAAGCACATCATTTGGTGAAGGATTTCTATTGAGAGTATATAAAGAACATTTAAGAATCAATTTTATGACAGTAAAATATAGACAAAACATTTTAACAATTCACCAAGTAAGGTATCTGTATGGCATATGAAAATATATGAAAAATAAGTTATTATTAGGGAAGTACAGTTAAAACTACAATGAGATACCATTATATATATTTTCATATATTTAAAATGAAAAGGACTAACAGTGCTAAATGTTAGCAAGGATGTAAAAGAAATGTGGAATGTAAAATGCTATAGCACCTTGTAAATGATTTTTTTTCTTTAAAAAATTAAACATGTAATTGATATATGACCTAAACAGTCTACTTCTGTTTCCCACACAAGGGGATAAAAAGCATACGTTCATAAAAAGATTTGACCATAAATATTCATTCTAACTTTCAACAACCAAATATTGGAAACAATCCACATATACCTCAAAATTTGAATAGATAAATAATTTGTGACACTAATTATAGTAACATAAAAGCAAAGCAGTGGTTGCCTGAAGATGATGAGCTGGGCATATTGGATAGAAGGGTACCAAAGAAACACAGGAAAACTTTTGAGAGTAATGGGTATGTGTTTGTTATCTTAATTTTGGATTCTGGTGATAGTTTTATAAGTGTATACCACTCAAAATATGAACATTTTATACTTTAAATATGTGTGGTTTATCAATTACACTTTAATAATATGTGAGGGAAAGAAAAATGAACAAATTATGCTTCCTGGTTAAGAGAATCAACATGTTCTGACATGTAGTTTTATATTCAGAACACAATTTTTATGTGTTTATGTGACTTTGCTTCCCTGTGGCTCAGACATTGAAGTGTTTGCCTGCAAAGCAGTAGACCTGGGTTCAATCCCTGGGATGGGAAGATACTCTGGAGAAGGAAATGACAACCGTTCCAGTACTCTTGCTTGGAAAATCCCACGTACAGAGGAGCCTGGTCCTCTGTCTGGACAGAGGCTACAGTCCATGGGGTCACAAAGAGTCGGACATGACTGAGCAACTTCACTTCACTTACTTATTTGAATTTATTGGGAAGGGGTACCTGGGCTGAAAGCATCAGAGTAAGGAAACCCAAGAGAACTACTACACCACATGGCCCACAGTCTCAGGTTTTAGGGTAATGGAGTTATCTCTCTGGGTAGTCTCTTTCCTGTCCTGGCATCTTGCCATATTTGGTCTGACTCAGTCTCCTTCCTGGTAGCACTTGCATCTCTCAGCCAAGATGGATTCCAGCATGAAGATTTCTGGGAGGTTGGCAGAACATATTATGGGCCAATGTCTTCTCCCTCCTTTTGAATTCTCCCAGTTAATTCTTGGCAGCAGCAATGTGTTCCTTATGTGGACCTCATGTTGTAAGAGTAATCATACAAGCACTTATTATCCTGCCTGGCCAAGGTGGATGATTTCAGTCAATAATTGCCTAACACAATTATTTGAAATCAGTATTTATCACTATGTTGTTTCATAGTGACGGGATGCAAAATGTAGGTATCAGATAGTAAAAATGTCTAGATAACCACTTAGTCCAAACACATGCATAGTCAAAGATGGTTGCAATTCAAATGTGGCTTTGTTGTTGTCAATGGACAATTATTGAGAATTCATTGCTTGTCTTTCAATAAAATTGAAACTGGAAATCATCTATACAATGATGAAAGTCTCTCCTTAGTTTGAAATCTAAATGATTACAAGAGCTACCTATTAAGTTAGGCTGAAACTATGATGAGAAAACATCAGAATCAAAAGAGAAAAAATACATATATAGCTAATTAAGTCTCTATCCATGTAGTTGAAACAGCTGAATGCTTGACAGGTGTATTTTTACTTATGTTTTTATAGCTCTCTGTTACTCACTTTTGTTAAAAAGTTCAGTGTATCAAAGATAGCTAGGAAATCAAAATAAGTATTTTGGATCTGCATATAGAAGAAACATGGATCAAGAATATTCTCATTGATTTCAAATGACTTTACATTTTCATTTCAGAAGTTTTAATAAATGGACAACTGACTGATCAATATGATTAAAGCAGTGTTTCATTTGGATAAGAGAATAATTTGATACAAGTTTAAGAAAAATCACAATGCTAAGCAGTGCTTTTCAAACTGTAACATGCATATGAATTAGCTAGTTTGTTAAAATGCATATTCTTATTTGGTAAGTCAGAAGTGGAGCTTGAAACACAACATTTGTAATCAGTTTCAAATTGGGTATATTAATTTCCTATTACCGCTCTACCAAACTCCCACAAACATAGTGGTTAAAAGTAATATACTTTTATTTTACATCTGTAGAGTTCAGAAGTCCAAAATCAGTGCCAGAGAGTTAAAAAAAAAAAAAAAAATTTGAAGGTCTGTCTTGCCTTCTAAAGGTTTTAGATGTATATCTGTTCACTTGCCTTTTTCGGCTTCTATTTCTATTCTTTCACTTATGATTTTACATCACGTCTATACCTACTCTCATAGTCCCATTCTCTTCTCCAACTCATATAAGCTTGCCCCCCTCTTGTAAGAAGCATACCTGTGATTACACTGGGCAGACTGAGATAATCCAGGATCTTAATATAGTAACATTTGCAAGATTTCTTTTTCTATTTCATATAATTTACTCACAGATTCTTGAGATTATACCTCGATATCTTTGGAGCTTCATTTTCATTATAGAGGACGGGAATGCAAAAGTAGGAAGTCAAGAAACACCTGGAGTAACAGGCAAAATGGCCTTGGAGTACAGAATGAAGCAGGGCAAAGGCTAATAGAGTTTTTCCAAGAGAATGCATTAGTCATAAGAAATATCCTCTTCCAACAACACAAGAGAAGACTCTACACAGGGACATCACCAGATGGTCAACACCGAAATCAGATTGATTATATTCTTTGAAGCCAAAGGTGGAGAAGCTCTAGACAGTCAGCACAAACAAGACTGGGAGCTGACTGTGGCTCAGATCATGAACTCCTTATTGTCAAATTCAGACTTAAATTGAAAAAAGTGGGGAAGACCATTAGACCATTCAGGTATTATCTAAATCAAATTCTTTATACAGTAGAAGTGAGAAATAGGTTTAAGGGACTAGATGTAATAGATAGAGTGCCTGATGAACCATGGACAGAGGTTTGTGACATAGTACAGGAGACAGGGATCAAGACCATCCCCAAAAAACAGAAATGCAAAAAAAGCAAAATGGCTGTCAGAGAAGGCCTTACAAATAGCTGTGAAAAGAAGAGAAGCAAAAAGCAAAGGGAGAAAGGAAAGATATCCCCATTTGAATGCAGAGTTCCAAAGAATAACAAAGAGAGATAAGAAAGTCTTCCTCAGCGATCAATGCAAAAAATAAAGGAAAACAATAGAATAGGAAAGATTAGAGATCTCTTCAAGATAATTGGAGATACAAAGGGAATATTTCATACAAAGATGAGCTAAATAAAGGACAGAAATGGTAGGGACCTAACAGAAGCAGAAGATATTAAGAAGAAGTGGCAAGAATACACAGAACTATACAAAAAATACCTTCATGATCCAGATAATCACGATGGTGTGATGACTCACCTAGAGAGAGAGATCCTGGAATGTGAAGTCAAGTGGGCCTTAGGAAGTATCACTACGAACAAAGGTAGTGGAGACGATGGATTCCAGTTGAGCTATTTCAAATCCTGAAAGATGATGCTGTGAAAGTACTCCACCCAATATGTCAGCAAATTTGGAAAACTTAGCAGTGGCCACAGGACTGGAAAATATCAGTTTTCATTCCAGCCCTAAAGAAAAGCAATGCCAAAAAGTGATGCTCAAAATTCTCCAAGCCAGGCTTCAGCAATACATGAATTGTGAATTTCCAGATGTTCAAGCTGGTTTTAGAAAAGGCACAGGAACCAGAGATCAAATTGCCAACATCCGCTGGATCATCACAAAAGCAAGAGAGTTCCAGAAAAACATCTATTTCTACTTTATTGACTATGCCAAAACCTTTGACTGTGAGGATCACAATAAACTCTGAAAAATTCTGAAAGAGTTGGGAATACCAGACCACCTGACCTGCCTCTTGAGAAACCTGTATGCAGGTTAGGAAGCAACAGTTAGAACTGGACGTGGAAAAACAGACTGTCTCCAAATAGGAAAAGGAGTACGTAAAGGCTATATATTGTCACTCTGCTTATTTAACTTATATGCAGAGTACATCATGAGAAACGCTGGGATGGAGGAAGCATAAGCTGGAATCAAGATTGCTGCGAGAAATGTCAATACCTCAGATATGCAGATGAGATGACACCACCCTTATGGCAGAAAGTAAAGAAGAACTGAAGAGCCTCTTGATGAAAATGAAAAAGGAGAGCGAAAAAGTTGGCTTAAATCTCAACAGTCAGAAAACTAAGATCATGGCATCCAGTCCCATCACTTCATGTCAAAAAGATGGGGAAACAATGGCTGACTTTATTTTTGGGATCTCCGAAATCACTGTAGATGGTGATTGTAGCCATGAAATTAAAAAATGCTTACTCCTTGGAAGAAAAGTTATGACCAATCTAGACAGCATATTAAAAAACAGAAACATTACTTTGTCAATAAAGGTCTGTCTAGTCAAGACTATGGTTTTTCCAGTAGTCAAGTATGGATGTGAGAGATGGGCTATAAAAAAATCTGAACACAGAAGAATTGAAGCTTTTGAACATGCTGTTGGAGAAGACTGTTGAGAGTCCCTTAAACTGCAAGGAGATCCAACCAGTCCATCCAAAAGGAGAACAGTCCTGGATGTTCATAGGAAGGACTGATGTTGAAGCTGAAACTCCAGTTCTCTGACCACAAGATGCAAAGAGCTGATGGATTTGAAAAGACCCTGATGCTGGGAGGGATTGGGGGCAGGAAGAGAAGGGGACAACAATAGATGAAATGGTTGGATGGCATCACGAACTCAATGGACATGAGTTTGGGTAAACTCCGAGTTGGTGATGGACAGGGACACCTGGCACACTGCAGTTCATGGGGTTGCAAACAGTCAGACACAACTGAGCAGCTGAACTGAAATGAACTGAACTGAACCACTAGTTGATTTTGAGGTCACTGGTCCATAAGCAAATTTTTGAGGAAAATGTCTCTATTACAAAACAGAGTCCAAAGAATGATGACTTCACAAAATATTTGATGGTGTGTAATTACATTCCTTGGATATTGTGTTTCCAAACTAAGAAAATTTTTTTATTTAAATTTTTATTCTTTAGTTTGTTTTGCTTTACAATTCTGTATTCATTTTGCTATACATTGACATGAATCAGCCATGAGTGTATATGAGCTCCCAATCCCGACCCCCTCTCCCCTCTCCCACCCCACACCATATCCCTCTGGATCATCCCCACACATTAGTACGAAGCATCCTGCATCCTGCNAAAAAAAAAAAAAAAGACAAATGTGGTCATCTTTTGACCATTCTTATACTTCCAACTTTTACCCATTACCTGTAGGATAAAGTCCAGATTTCTTAACATGAAAACTAAATAATCCATTCATAATAGTTAAGCATTTGTACCTATTAAGCATTAAATTAATAAAAGTTATTTTTATTAAGGAAACATCTACTGATGAATTCAGCACTCTCTTCCATAGGACATGATATAATTTTCATCTTTCTATTGTGAAAAATTCGTGGACTTTCCTCTACCCCAAATAATATTGCATTTCTTATATCCTTTCTTTTGATCCTTCTTCCCCTCTTTTCTCTTTCTCTTCATTTCCCTGTTTCTCATATCTTCTTGCTCATTCTCTCTCTCCCATCCATATCACTTTGTGGCATTTGCACAATAACTGTTTAATAGGGAAATTTTTGCAGATCTAAAAGAAAGATCTTTTAAAGAGTGATAAATGTTAAGAAATAATAATGCCCTGTTGAAAGTGAAAGCATAGATAACCTGCAAGGCAGATTGGTAAAGACTTACTGTCTCTGAGTATGAAAGAAATTGAATTCAGTCTAAAATCAATCAAATGATAAGTAAGCTATCACTAATAATGAGAGAAATACTAAGTTCCAGGATTAAATTCATAACTTTTTGGATTACTGATACTTTCTGCAGCCAAATATGTTTGACTTTTGTTAGCATATATGGACATTAATGACAATATTAGTGGGTGTAACTATAATTATGCAGCATTCTCACTAGAAATTGTATTTTTTCATATTACTTTATGATATTCCACATATCTTAAAGTTTGTATAACTAAAATAGCAACCTGAATGTATTTTGTAATATTTAACAATCATTCCTGTGTAGCAGAGCTGAAATACCCTCTTTTTCTTGGAGTTCATGCTAGATAGATTCCAAATCACTTAACTCCTTAAGACAACATCAGAAAACGATTATCTCAGTTGCAAGTTTTTAAACTGTCAACTTTGTGAAATTAATTGAGATTCATTTTGATAAAAACCTTTTGATGATAAATAGATTGTCCTCTACCATGTATTAAAGAACAGCTTGTTTCTTTTGAATTAAATTTTTATGGTAAAATGCAAATAATTTCCATTTCTCATAATTTATGATATTATTACCATATCCTGTTACATAAAATGACAATGAGCAAAACACTCCTGCTGCTGCAATCTGTGCTGAAAAGCTTCCTCAAAATATATTGTCTCCATTTCTATCGGTAGATATAGCTGTAGGAGGTAGGAATTTTCTCATAGTGTTTGCTGGATGATGCTAATACTTTGTTATAATAGGCACTAAAAATATAACATTCACTTGCTCAGCTCAAATTATAAACAGCCAAAGCTCTCTGAATAAGAATCATATGCTTTTAAGATTCATTTCTGCCTGTGAATGTTTTCTATCTATTAGCATTGGTGTTTATTTCTCATTTATATACAAATAAATTCAATAGGAATTGCTATACTCTACAATTAATATGATACACAATCAAAGCCTAAGTATGAATGCATATAGGCTCCTAACAGCCATGTTATGATTTGGAGAACTATATACAATTGAAAGAAAATAAGTTTTAAGGACTGCAAATAATTGACAAGCCCAGTGTTTCTTCATACACGAGGATACAATGACCTATTGAGCAATTTATATCTAGATTTGGAACTGAGACCATGAATTTGGTAATATTGTTTTTCATGAAAATTCAGATTGTTAGATTGAGAAAATATAACATAGTTTGCAGTTCTATCTCTGGAGACAAATAGCTTATATTCAAAGTTGGCCATTTCCAATTATATGATCCTAGGTCTCAGTTTCACTGCTTATAAAATAGGAATAAAGACAGGCAACTAGAGAAGACTAAATGAGAAAGCATGATATATCTAAAACTGATACTCTTGACATTTTATAAGTGTTCAATAAATATTAGTTATTGCCATGTTAAATTGATTCTAAGGTCCATGCATTTCTGAAATAGCATTCATACTGCAGCCTATAATTCTCACAATTACCTTAGGCTAAAATGCAGTCTTAGAATAACATAAACGTCAAAGAAATTCCCTCATGGTTCAATGGTTAGGACTCACTGTCAGTCTGGTTTCAATCTCTCTAGTTGGGGAACTAATATCCTGTAAACCATATATTGCAGCCAAGAAAAAAACAAAGATATAAACCTCAAAAGAACTAGCATTAACACTTAGAGGTTGGACACATATCTTTTCATTTTTCCAAGGTTTCAATTTCTCTCAAGAATTTGTTTTTAATGTAGTCTTACACAATTTTTGATACTATTATGTCAAATTATTTCATGTTTTTAGATAGCACTATAAGTGATTTTCTGTTTTCCAGGTTTTTATTCCATATACGTAGTTGATATATATGTATTAACATAATTTATTTCCATGGTAACTTTATATCTTGTGATTTACAAAATTTATTTGTTGGTTCTAGTGGTTGTATTTTGTAGATTACATAAGATTTCTATGCGCTTGCTTATGTAATCTACAAATACAGTTCTACTTTTTCCTTTCAAGTTTTTTTGGTACACATTGCTTACTATGAAGTTAGAGGCATAATGTACAATGACAAATAGATATCATTTCTGTGTTTCTAATTTTAGAGGGAAAGTCTTCAGTGTCTCACCATTAAGTAAAATATTAGCTGTAGATTTCTCACAGATGTCTTTTGTCCAATTGATAAAACTGCTTTCTAGTTTTAGTTAGATAAATTTTTTATCATCATGGGTGTCAAATTTTGTTAAAGTCAAATACATTTTTTATATCCATTGAGATTTTTATACAATTTTTTTAGTTAAGGGTTTCTAGCATTTATATTTATGAGGAATGAGTTCTTAGATTTTATATCTTGCAATGTCTTTTCCTGGTTTTGGTAACATGGTAATAAAAGCCCTCTGTACTCAACTGGGGAGTGTTTCCATTTTGTCCTTCAATGTTTCCTGAAATTATTTATGTGATATTGAAAAAATACAACAATTTAGTCCTTTGGGCATAGATTTTTCTCTTTTGGAAAGGGAAAAAAATTATTTAAATATTCATTTCACAAACTCAATATATTTAATAACTAGAGATTATTCAAACTTTTGTATTACTCAAAGTCATTTTTTGCTTCTTGTTTTGAAAAGCATATGTCCATTTTTTAAGTTGTTTGTCTGAGGCAGTTTAGGCTGCTGTAATGAAACACCATACACTGAGAGGTTTAAACAGCAGATATTAATTTCTCATACTTCTAAAGGCTAAGAAGTGGAAGGTCAAGGTACCAGTCAGTTGGTTCCTGGTGAGATCATTTTACTGATTTGCAAACATCTTCCTTATTGCTGTATACTCACTAGGCAGAGAGAATATCATCTCTCTCCTCTCTCTTATAAGATTCTGCCCTCATGATCTAATTGTCTTCAAAAGGCCCCACAATATATTTACAGAATATTCCATCCAACAATAGCAGAATATACATTTGTCTCAAGCACACATGGGACATTGTCCAATATAGGTCACACATAAGCCACCAAGTAAGTCAGTAAATTTAAGAAGACTGAAATCATATTAATATCAAGCATTTTTTCTGACTATAATGACATGAAACTAGAAATCAATTACAGTATAAAAACTGGAAATTAATTACTATGTGGCGATTAAACAACATACTACTAAAGCAACTAATGGGACAAAGAAGCCATCAATACAGAAATCAAAAACAATCTTGAGAAATATGAAAATGGATCTAATATAAAACATTGTTGATGATACTACATTATATAACTAAAATTTGCTGAGAGTTAAACTTAAACATTATCAACAACAAAAAAAAGAAATTATAGATATGTTAACTAACTAGATAGCAGGAATCCTTCCATAGAGTATACATTATCAAATCACAATGATGCACACTATAATATATTAAAATTATATTTTCAATTATACCTAAATAAATATGAAAATAATTGAAGAAAAACAAGGAAAGCAATAATTCAGCTTTGTTGTGGAATGAGTTGTGGAAATGAAAAGTAGCATATATATGTTCTTCCGTTTTGTGTAGTATGTGAAAATCATGCAGTTGCGTCTGACTCTTTCCAATGCCATGCGCTGTAGGCTTCCAGGCTCCTCTGTCCATAGAATTCTCCATAATACTGGAATGGGTAACTGTTCCCTTTTCCAGGGGTTCTTCCCAACCCAGGGATGAAAGTCAGGCCTTCCACATATGTTTCCACATTTAAATGATATCCTTTATTTTCTTCTCCATCCTCCTTATATTTTTAGGCATGATGTGGCAGTGAACTTAACAATTTTATTAATTTTAATTCAAAATTTATAAAATGAGAGCATGTGTCAATCTGAAGGAGGAATGAACCACCCAAAGATTTTCTTCCTAATATCTGGAAAATACCTTCATAGAACTTGGGCTGTTACAATTTGGACATCAGGTGAGAACTTTTATTTCTTATGTGGTTGTGTTAGACTTTTACTGATGCTATAACAAGTCATCAAGCTTAGTTTCTTACAAAAGCACAGATTTATTTCTTTACAGTTTTTTAGGTCAGAAGTGGAATAGGTCTCAGCAGCCTGAAATAAAGATGTTAACAGATTGTATTCCTTTTCAGTCTTTAGGAAAAAATCCTTTTTCTGTTCATTTGGCTTGTTAGCACAGTCCAGTTCTTTGTAGGCAGAGCATCAAGGCAGATTTTCTTGCTGGCTGAAATCTGAGAGAAGTTTCTAGTTGCTAGACCCACTGCATTCTGTAAGCAATGATCTTCTCTCTCTCATCCTCAAAGTCAGAAATGGCAAGTCAAGTCTTCCTGTCACCTCTCTCTCTCTGATCAGAGACTGGAAATGTTCTCTGCTTTTAAAAATTCATATATTTGGATTGTGTCCCTCTAGATAATTCAAGATAATCTCCCAGCCCAAGGACCTTAATCTTAGTCATATCTGCAAAGTCTTTTTAGTGATGTTGGGTGATACATTCATTGGTTTGAGGAATTAGATTCTAAGGATATATTTGAAAAGTGAAAGTGGTAGGCACTAAGTCAGGNATTCAAGATAATCTCCCAGCCCAAGGACCTTAATCTTAGTCATATCTGCAAAGTCTTTTTAGTGATGTTGGGTGATACATTCATTGGTTTGAGGAATTAGATTCTAAGGATATATTTGAAAAGTGAAAGTGGTAGGCACTAAGTCAGGTCCAACTCTTTGTGACCCCATGGACTATACAGTCCATGAAATTCTCCAGGCCAGAATACTGGAGTGGGTAGCCTTTCCCTTCTGCAGGGGATCTTCCCAACCCAGGGATTGAACCCAGGCCTCCCACATAGCAGGTGGGTTATTTACCAACTGAGCCACAAGGGAAGCCCAAGAATACTAAATTGGATAGCCTATCCCTTTTCCAGCTGATCTTCCCAACCCCAGGAGTTGAACCAGCATCTCCAGCGTTGTAAGAGAATTCTTTTTTTTTTTTTTCTTCAGTCTTTAGATTTACTTAAGCATGTTTCCCATATTCTTAAAGTTATAAGTACATTCTCTTAATTTTTTAATAAACATTTCAAATATTTTCTTTCTTACATTTGAATCTTTAATGAATTCAGAATTTAATTCTATACACGTGAATAAGAAGCTAACATTTTTCTTCTCAAAGGCAGTTATCTCAGTAATATTTTGCAAATCAACAATCAAGTCTTCACTAGAATTAAAATCCCACCTTTGTCATTTATCATTATCAAACTCTTCCTCTTAGTTTTCTTTCCTTTTTTTTCCCCTTATTTGGAGAACCTTTATTTTGCCTCCCACAGAAGGGAAAATTGCATTTTGGTGGTTTTGATTATTACAGCCAGGATATTGGCCTATGACTTAGCGTGTACCAATCCAATACATGGGCCAAGACTTGAAATGAGCAACTAGTGAGACAAACAACCAAGAATCTTATAGCACTGTCTTTGGCAGAAGTGAAATTTTTAGGAAATTTTATTCCTGGGGAGCAGTGGTTAGCAGTGATGCTTTGTTTTCTCCAGTTTTTCTACTTTCCACAATTAACCAGCTTGTTATATGTATTGGACCAGTGCCATAGTCAGAACTATAGTGCATGTTACATTTTAACCTCAAACTATTGGTCTCTGAGAGTGGAACCTATTTTATCATCTTAGGAATACTATGCCTCTCCTAGGACAGACCTGAATCTTTGTCAGTAGCCTTCAATCAGGGCACTCTTGGCATTTTGGAAGGAAAAGATTTTTCTTGTGCCAGACTGTTGTACGCACTGCAAAGTATGTATTGTCTTCAGTCATCAAACATTTAATATCTCCTGAGCCATCACTGGACAACTCAAAACAACTCCATGCATTTCAACCTTTTCCTTAGTAGGGGTTTATAAACCCTTGTTGAAAACTACTGTTCAAAACATTCAATACATATAAGATAAGAGAGGTAAAATGAAGTCCAAAGTTAGTAAAGTTTATTTCCCATTTACATATTTTTTTGATTATTTGTTTATCAAACTACTATTGAGAAATTCTAGAATGACAAATTCTATGTTGGACACAATATATACTGGTCATAGAATGCTCTTGACCCAATGTCCATTTCTCTGTGCACCTACTCAGATTAGAGGAGGAGTTAACACTGTTACTCTGATTTCAGGACACTGAGGGCACTTCATGTATCATTTTGTGCTAAAAAATTTGTTGACACACGTAGTTATCTCTCTTTTGTCTTCCATGCCTTATGTCTTCTGGATAATACTGCATTGAACTGTTTTATCTTTTTCTACTATATATGCTAAGTAACACACTTCTTTTAAGTGACAAATCTGTAGCAAGATTGGAAGAAAATGGGGAAGAATGGCTTTATTTGAGCTTTGATTTCAATTCACATGTTCTCATGGAACCTTATTAAAAATTGTAGTAGAATAAAAGGACTACTTGGGTTAATACTTTCCCATATTTCTTATTTATTTGTATGAATAAAACCCTAGGGATGCCACATAATCAGTGATCAAGCTAAGCCAATATCACAACCCTCTAATAGTAATAGTATGATTCTTTCCACACTATAAACTCATCATGGTTTGTCTTACTTAAAGTGCCTCCACTGCCCACCCATATAAGTTCTCTTATGATAATGTTAATTCTTGAAATATGAATGTCTCTACACAGACTCCAAAAACCATGCAAGAAAAAAAAAGGGAGGTAAAAAATAATATAGAAGCCATACATAAAAAGAGACATCAATATAGGGAAATAAACATCCAAGACCAGCAGAGTAGGCTCTGGAGCCCACACCAGACCCAAAATCAAGCAGAGATTTCACAAAAAAATGCAGAAGGCTCAGGGGTTCCAGTGATGGAAGAATGTGAAAACAAGTAGGGCTCACTCTCAGTGGGGGAAATAATGAGAACAAATGTGAGATCTTGTAGATCAGTGTTCAGGTTAATAGGGATGTGCAAAAGAGGAAATTACAAAGTGCTTGGAACCAGACTCTGAGGCAGATATAGCTTCTAGGGAAGAACAAGACATGGTGGATAAGGGCAGAGTACTCTGGAACCTTGTCAGTAAGAGAAAAAGGAACATGTCAATGGTAAGAGTTTTATTGAAACAAGATTGTCTCAAGGCATCATGAAGAAGTTTAAAGAAAGAGTCTTCTACTTCTAAAAGTGCTGAAATCATCAAAGAGGAAAAATGCTTCTTTTTATTCTGTTCTTAAAGTTTGCCTGTGTCATCTCAAGGGTTTCTCCTGTCAGCAGCAGTGGTAGTTCTACGTAGGAATGTGAATACACACAGATATATTTCAAAACCTGGAAAATTTAACCTAAAGTACATTTTAGCTTTGGAGTGCCCTCAAGGGTGGAACTGAATTGCTCAGGAGATGAATAATGGGGTTCATTACTATGACCAGTTGAAATCTGACCTAACCCAAGGTATTCCCATGCTGTTGAGCAGCTTAGAAACTGTGACGAATAATGCAGTCCTGCTTCAATTGATTTTTTTATCCTACAACTGAAGCCATCAACAAAGAGGTATTTTCTTCCTACCAAGGAAAAAAAAAAAAAGAGGTGCATCTGTGTTTATTGAGAGAGGAAAAGGAAACAAAGGCATCCTCTTGCATATTCAGATGATCTTTGTTTTAGCTCATTTTAGTTCTATGACACAAAAAAAGTGCTTATTTATCAGGCACTCTGTAAAGTTAGATTGGATCAATATCTTATGGATGTAAATATTTACCTATACAAGTTGCTTTCATTATTGTGTCTAAAAAGTCAAATGAATGATGTTAGATCATCAATTAAGAGACAATTTTTTGTCCTTTACTCTGTTACACATGCAAATAAAAATCTGCTATATAAAGCATAAATTCAACACTGGAAGGCCACCTTTTCTTTATAGTATGAAAAGTCCAAAGCCAGGTTGCTTCTACTGAAAGTTTTAGCAAATATTAAATCAAAAATTAGTTGTAATAATACACAATTTTTTCCAGATAGTAGGAAGAGAAGGTTTTTCTGCCTTTATTTTTATGAGCCTAAAATTTATGCAAACATCTAACTGGTGTAGTATAAAGAAAGAAAAATTTTAAGCAAAACTTATCTATGAATATACATAAAAATAGGATGAGGCTCAATAATTTGTATTTAAGAAGCCTTAATAATGAACTGAACTGAACTGAATAAAGGGAAATTGTCACCCTTAACGGGCTTTCAAGTGGTGCTAGTGGTAATGAACCTGTCTACAATGCAGGAGACTTAAGAGACTGGAGTTCAGTCTCTTGAGTCAGGAAGATCCCCTGGAGAAGGGCATGGCAACTCACTCCAGTATTGTTGCCTGGAGAATCCTATGAACAGAGGAGCCTGGTGGGCTATAGTCCTTGGGGTCACAAAGAGTTGGACATGACTGAAGAGACTTAGCACACATGCCACATTTAACAACAGCACCTACTACTGTGACCTCAGGATATTAAAATGATTTGTCCTGGTCTTATTTATCTCTCAAAGTATGTATCAGAACCCATATATGCTAATATCCAGTCTTTTAAAGTAAGCCACCTGTTTCAATTCTGTGATTAGATATGTGATTAGATATACGCCATTATCACAAATGCATTCACAAACTCTATACTGTAACACAATTCAGATTGGTTCCTTGCTCACCTAAACTGACAAATCCCCAGCCTTCTACCTGAGGATTAAGGCTAAACTGTCACCTTACAACATACGGCTCTGGCATTCTCCAGGTCCTTTGGTTCTCTGCATACAGCTGAGAGAAGGAGGAAGAGAGGGACAGAAAAGCTCATCTTCTTAACTATTCTAACAATTGTGACACTAATTACATTCACATTTCATTACTGAAAAGTAGTCAGAAGATTTCAAGAGGCCCAGCATGGGGTCTGAGAAGTGGAATTCCTAACCAATAACTCCTCAAAGTTTGCAGTAAAGTGCTAGCTATGTCTGTATGGTAACCCTACAATGTTCTAGGTTATATTTTTTGTCCTGCTTAAGCCTAATTATTATCATACCATCCATAACACTTTAATAGAGTTGCCTTTCTCAAAAGATTCCTGATTTGAATGATAGATTGTATGATCATCTTATGTTCTGCTACAGTGCTCTTAGACAATTATAGATTTTTGTAATTGTTGTTTTTAATGTATAAAAATATGAATATGACAACATTATAATGTTTTGTTGTAGATATCATTAACATATTTACTGTGTCTGGCTCATAGAAAATACTTATCACCTTTAGCAATCTAGAATGATATGACTATTTTTTTTTAATTTCCAGACATTTATTATTTTTAAAAATCTCATCAAAATTTTATCAGAAATTTATCAAAAATAGCATGCCTGGGATTTTTTTTGGACCCTAGATAATATAGCTTTGAACAAATTCACAAGTAGATTAGAAAATACAGACAGATGTTCCAAGACACAGTGAATATTTTAAGAACATATTGGAGCAAAATTTAAATACATAGTAAAAGCATTTCTAAAAGGAAGAAGACAACTGAGTTACTTTGTTGCCTGAAGGCAAAAGAATTAAATATATATCCCTTAAGAATCCCTTACAGTCCCTTAGTGCTATCATAAACTCCCTTGCAGTGTATAATTTTAGTATATAAAAATGTTTAAAAATGATATGCTAAAGTAAGTGACGATGTAGTAATAGACCCTTTAAGCAATAACATGCCCTGTATCTTGAATACTAGCATCCTGTGATATCATGTAAGATTTGCTAGCAAAATCTATCTGAGAAATGGAACTTAACATGACAAAGTGTTGAGTTCCCAGGGTAAAGGCAATATTCTATCTCTTGAAATATAATGAGGATGACACTTCACTAAAGTGTAGTTGTCAGCTTGGGGAAATGATACAGCTTTCCTATGCCAAAATAACAAACAAATAGTACAGAACATGAATTTAAAAAAATTCTTAGGACAGCAGCATGTATAATTTAATAAGATGACTCTACTATGACATTTTGGAATGAAAAAATATTAAAGAAAGTGGTAAACATGACCCATTCAATTTATTTTCTTCCATTCTGCCCACCCTTAACCCAATGTCCTCTTTGCTTCTCATCACCATTCCAAAAGTAAAATAAACATAGTTCTCAGATGTCAATATCACAATGAAGATTTTATAAAATCTTAAATATTTTGAACTCCAAAATAGCAGCCTGACCAGTGCATTCTAAACTGAAACCTCTTAAATTCTTAAGTGTACTTCAATGGCAAATGTTCTGAAAACTTCTTAATAATGACTCATACCAACCCACCAGTATTCTTGCCTGGAGAATCCCATGGACAGAGGAGCCTGGTAGGCTACAGTCCATGGAGTCACGAAGAGTCGGGCATGACTGAGTGACTTCACTTTCACCATAAAAAAAGGAAAAGAAGAAATGGATGTCTTTATCCTTTTAATAAAAAATGTCAACTTTTTAATATCTTGGCAAACTGTACAATCTGCTACTTTTGAATGTTTATGATTTGTACAATTCCAAAGTTTTAGGACTGTCTTTGAGAATTATTGTCCATTACGTCAACCTTCATTCACTAAGATGCCACTAACCTTTGAAATCGGAGAGTATTAATTAGCAATATTTTTAATGTAATATCTATAAACATGTTACTAGGATATATAAGGCAATGTAAGAGGAATGATTTTTAATAATTTAATTGCCTTATCACAAAGAAAGTTACCTGAAAGGGGCCTTAAGTATTACAAATCCCAAACACTCACTTTTAAAATCAAAAGACAAAAGAAGTTCAACTAACTTAAAAAATTACTGTAAATTTTGTTGGCAGAGCTAGGCCAGTCAGATCTGATCATTTGCGACCCCATGGACAGCAGCACTCCAGGCTTCCCTGTCTATCATCAACTCCTGAAGCTTGCTCAAATTCATGTCCACAGAATTGGTGATCCGATTCAACCATCTCATCCTCTGTCGTCCCCTTCTCCTCTTGCCTTCAGTCTTACCCAGTTTCAGGGTCTTTTCCAGCAAATCAGCTCTTTGCATCAGGTGGCCAAAATACTGGATCTTCACCTTCAGTATCAGTCCCTCCAGTGAATATTCAGGATTGATTTCCTTCAGGATTGACTGTTTTGATTTCCTTGCAGTTCAAGGAACTGTCAAGAATCTTCTCAAATATCACAATTCAAAAGCATCAACTCCTCAGTGCTCAGCCTTTTTATGGTCCAATTCTCACATACATACATGACTAGTGGAAAAACCATAGCTTTGACTATACAGACCTTTGTTGGTAATGTCTCTGCTTTTCAATACACTATCATCAGTTGTAGGTTTTCTTCCAAGGAGTAAGCCTCTTTTAATTTCATGGCTGTAGTCACCATCTGCAGTGATTTTGGAGCCCCCCTAAAAATAATGTCTCTCACTGTTTCCATTGTTTCCCCATCTATTTGCCATGAAATGATGGGGCCAAATGCCATGATCTTAGTTTTTTGAATGTTGAGTTTTAAGCCAGCTTTTTCACTTTCCTCTTTTACTTTCAGCAAGAGGCTCCTTAGTTCCTCTTCGCTTTCTGCCATAAGGGTGGTGTCATCTGCATATTTGAGGTTATTGATATTTCTCCTGGCAATCTTGTGCTTTTTCCAACCTGGAATTTCACATGATGTACTCTGCATACAAGTTAAATAAGCAGAGTGACAATATACAGCCTTGATGTACTCCTTTCCCAGTTTTGAACCAGTCTGTTATTCCATGTCCAGGTCTAACTGTTGTTTCTTGACCTGCATACAGGTTTCTGGTATTTTATAGGAATTTTCCACAAAATTTTGTGATCTGCAAATTGAAAGACCTTAGCATAGTCAATGAAGCAGAAGTAGATTATTTACAGTAATTCTCTTGTTTTTTCTATGATTCAACAGGCATTGGCAGTTTTATCTCTGGTTCCTCTGCCTTTTCCAAATCCAGCTTGCATATCTGGAAGTTCTCAGTTCATGTACAATAGTACATGAAATCTAGCTTGGAGAATTTTGAGCATTACTTTCCTAGCATGTGAAATGAGTACAGTTGTGCAGTAGTTTGAGCATTTTGGCATTGCCTTTCTTTGGGATTGGAATGAAAACTGACCTTTTCCAGTCCTGTGGCCACTGCTGAGGTTTCCAAATTTGCTGGCATTTTAGTGCAATACTTTCACAGCATCATTTAGGATTTGAAATAGCTCAGCTGGAATTCCATCAGCTCCACCAGCTTTGTTCATGGTGATTCCCTCTAAGGCCCACTTGACATTGCACTCTAAGATGTTTGGCTCTAGGTGAATGATCATACCACCATGGTTATCTGAGTCATTAAGATCTTTTTTGTATAGTTCTGTGTATTCTTGCCACCTCTTCTTAAAATCTTCTGCTTTTGTTAGGTCCATACTGTTTTTGTCTTTTATCGAGCCCATCTTTGCATGAACTGTTCCCTTGGTATCTCTAATTTTCTTGAAGAGATTTCTAGTCATTGCCATTCTATTGTTTCCCTCTATTTCTTTGCATTGTTTACTTAGGAATGCTTTCTTGTCTCTTCTTACTATTCTTTGGAAATCTGCATTCAGGTGGGTATATCTTTCCTTTTCTCTTTGCCTTTTGCTTCTCTTCTTTTCTCAGCTATTTGTAAGGCCTCCTCAGACAACCATTTTGCCTTTTTGCACTTTTTTTTTTCTTGAGGATGGTTAGGCCTGATATTGTTTATCAATCATTTCTAATTTACCATGTGTCCAGCACTTTATGTCTCTTATCTGATTAAATTCATACAACAACCCTGTAAAAAATACTAATAGTTCCATTTGGCAGATGAGGGGGCAGAGATATTACCTTCACTGATCTGTCCAATTTGGAAAGACACCATAAAACTGAAATTTATAAATCATGTAGAGGATGTCTCCTTTCAGGTATTTTCTATAATATGTTAAGTGGCCTACTACACTGTTAAACATATTTTCCCCTTACATTTTAAAATGTGCTTGCTGTACACTGTGCTATCTTGCCCAAAGACAGAATAATTTTCTCAATAAGTCTGCATTGTGTAGCTTACTATGATATAAGTAACCTGAAATTTTAAACATGTTTAAGTAAAACATAATTTTTAAACAAGTAACATATTTTGAGTTAATGAACTAATAAGGATGATACAATACTAAACCAACAGAATGCAAAATGTGTCTAAGATTCCCAGAACTCCAGTTAGTATAGAAAATTTCAGCCTACCATCAAAATATGCAAAGAATCTCTGCTCGAGTCTCTTATGAGTACACTGAGATGTCTACAAATTAGTTTACAATAAGTCATAAAATTACTCCAATCTCATTCTCCTTAAAGTAAATGACACCTATGAGTAAAGATCAATGGATATTTTCTCTTGAAGTAAATGGTGTCTGAATGCAAAGAAAGCAACTCTAATTGAATCCTCCAAGTAAGATAATGCTTGATTTTTTGTTGTTATTGTTAGCTTGCACAGTCACTTCATACTCTAATTCAATAGTTCTTAAACTTGGGTGTTTTTCATTATCATTTGGATGGTTTGTTTAAACACCATCTGCTGAGTCCCAATTTCATACTTTCTGGCATGGTAAGTTTGAGTTGGGCTAGAGAATTTACATTTCTAAGTTTATAGAAGAACCTGATCTTGATTTTTCAGGACCAGCCTTTGAAAATTAGCTAATTTTTTAAATTTGTTTGCTCTAATTTTTAAAATCAAAGACTGAATGTTTATGTAGTGAGAAATAAGCCATTTCTGGTTTTCTTAGTTGTTGATTCTGATTAGTGTATGTGAATCAGGTATTTAATAATTCTAAATCTAAATTATGTGTGTCTTCAAACACAATAATAAGCTTTTAGCTTATATTTAAGCAAATAACAATCAGAAGAATCAAGATTTGAATCATCATTCCTATAACTATAAAATCTGTGCTCTTTTTACCCTACCATATGTTTATTTTTAAGAAAAAGCATAATAACATTAGAACTTAAGTCAATCTTTGGGAAGAAAATTCATTTAGCCAAAAAATGCATAAGTTGAATTTCATTAAAATTCTGTTTGAAAACTAAGAAATTGTTATGGTTGATATACATTTAAATATAAAAACTGTGATAGCATCATGGCAGCATAAGATATGTCTTGTTTGTTTCCAGTCCCAACAACATAGATTTGGCATGCATCTGTAAGAAAAATAAAATGCCCCTGTAGGATTTGTACAATGTAGCACAATACACTGAGGGACAGAAGAGGGTCTTGCCCATCAGTGCATCAGGAAATAGCACACAGACCCTACCACCAGCAGTGAATCTAGTAGCAGCTTACGAATTCACTATAGCCCCTCTTGGTGGGTACACCTGGAATACACCAACATGGGAAGTCACCAACAAAAAGAGACTTGGTGGAAGCTCAGGTTTCCAGAGAACCAAACTAAAATTCTATGGCTGAAGAAGTCAGTGAATGAAATGAAAAATGATAGAAAACAATAAATAGAAGACATTCTCTAAGAAAGCAGAGTAAATCAAATAGAAGAAAGAATAAATGATTTAGAAGAGAGAAACTTTGGAATAACTCAGATAAGCAACCTCATTGAAAACAGATAAAAGACCTGAAAACACATCTTTCCAATGAAGACAAGCAGATAGCCAACAATCACATGAAATTATAAGGGAAATGCGAATCAAAACAATGAGCTAATACCTCATGTTTTGTGGAATGACTATCTTCCAAAAGACCACAAATAACAAAAGTTGAGGAGAAGGTAGAGAAGAAAGAACCCTAGTCCAAAGGAAATGAAAATAGAATATTGAAGAGATATCTGCACTTTCATGTTTATTGCAGCATTATTTACAATAGCCAAAATACATATGTACATATATATATATATATATATATATAAAAATCTGTGTCCTTTAAAGGAGAATGGGTAAAGATGTTTTGCACACAGAAATATACATACAGTAGAATACTATTCAGTCATAAGAGAGGGAATCATGTTATTGCAAAAACCTAGATGGACCTTCAGCACCTAAGTGAGATAAGTCAGACATAGAAAGACAAATATAGTATATGTGGAATCAAAGAAAGCCAAGCTTATAGAGATGGAGAATAGAATGGTGGTTACCAGGTATAGGGGTGTGGGAAAATGGAGAGAGGTTGATCAAAGTGTACAAACTTCCAGAGAGAAGACAAAAAAATTGTCTAATACACAGAATTGTGGAAATAAATAAAAATAATGTTTTATATACCTGGAACTTTCTCAGAGGGTGAATCTCAAATGTACTCACCACAAAAAGAAAATGGGAATTCTAGGTCTTTTACATCTCCATATAAAGTTCAGAATTGATTTGTTGGCTTCCCTGGTGGCTCAGATGGTACAGAGTCTGTCCACAATGTGGGAAACCTGGGTTTGACCCATGGGTTGGGAAGATCTCCTGAAAAAGTAAATGGCTACCTACTCCAGTATTCTTGCCTGGAGAATTCCATGGGCAGAGAAACCTGGTGGGCTACAGTCCATAGGGTCATGAAGGGTCGGACACACCTGAAGAGACAGCACGATGGGACCAGATGCTTTGATCTTCAGTTTTTAAATGTTGAGAGCTTAAGACACCCTTTTCACTCTCCTCTTTTCTCTCATTAAGAGGATCTTTAGTTCTTCAGCTTTCTGCCATTAAGGTGATATCATCTGCATATCTGAGGTTGCTGACATTTCTCCCAGCAGTCTTGATTCCAGCTTGTGATTTATCCAGCCCAGCATTTTGCATGACATACTCTGCATACAAGTTAAAATAAACAGGGTGATAATATATAGCCTTGTCATTCTCCTTTCCCAATTTTGAACCAGTCCATTGGTCCATGTCCAGTTCTGTTACTATTTGACCCACATACAGGTTTCCCAGGAGATAGGTGAGGTAATCTAGTATCTCCAACTCTATAGAAATTTTCCAGTTTGTTGTGATCCACACAATCAAAGCCTTTAGCATAGTCAATGAAGCAGAAGTAAATGTTTTTCTGGAACTCCCTTGTAGTATCATAGAGACTAGTTTAATTGCCTTAAAAATCCTTTCTCCTTTGCAAAACCATCCTTCCCCATCCACCCCCAACACCTGGAAACCACTAATATTTTTATTGTCTCCATATTGTGGCTTTTTCCAGAATGTCATATAGTTGAAATCATACACTATATAGTCGTAATCATACACTATATAGTCTTTTCAAGTTCACTTCCTTTAGTTCATATGCATTCATAATTTCTCTATGTCTTTTCCTAGCTTGATAGCTCATTTCTTTTTAGGCTAAATAAGATTCTGTTCTAAAGTGCTCTTTACTTCTTTTATCTATATCCAGATTTCTAGCTCATAGTTGTTTTTTTTTTCTTTTTTTCCTGCTTCAGGCATTTATTGTAATCATTTCTTGTAATGCGGGTATTTTTTTTTTTTTTTTTTGCCACTTTACTTATATTTTAATTGAAAGCCAATTGCTTTACAGAATTTTGTTTGTTTGTTTTCTGTCAAACATCAACAAGAATTAGCCATAGGTACACCCATGTCCCCTCCCTCCCAAAGATGCCTCCCATCTCCCTCCCCAACCCACCCTTCTAAACTATCACAGAGCCCCTCTTTGAGTTCTGTGAGTCATATAGAAAATCCCATTGGCTATCTATTTAACATAAGTTAATATAAGTTCTCATGTTACTCTCTCCACACATCTCACCCTCTTCCTTCTCCCTTACCCCAGCGTCCATAGGTCTGTTCTCTATGTCTGTTTCTCCATTGCTAGGAGGGATTCTTGCAATTAATATCTTCAGCATTTGTATGTTTGAAAAGTTTATTTTGGGATACTTTTTTCTCTGTATTGGACCTTTTGTTTGAATTTTTAAAGATATCCCCCAGTAGGAATGTTTTTCTTTTCTTTTGATGTTAAGCCCTATAAGTTTTAATGCGTGTGTTCAGTTTAGTTGTTTAGTTCAGTCACTTAGTCATGTCCAACTCTTTGTCTAGTGCGACCCAATGAACTGCAAAACGTGAGGCCTCTCTGTCCATTGCCATCTCTCAGAGCTTACTCAAACTCATGTTCATTGAGTCAGTGATGCCATCCAACCATCTCATCCTCTGTCATTCCCTTCTCCTCCCACCTTCAATCATTCCCAGCGTCATGGTCTTTTCAAAGGAGTCAGCTCTTTGCATCAGCTGGACAAAGTATTGAAGTTTCAGCTTCAACATCAGTGGATATATGTAAACACCAGTATACTCAAGATACAAATCAGTTCCATTATTTCATAGACATCATATTTGAATAGTATTTTACTATGTATAGAATTCTGGAATGAGAGCTGTTGCTCATTTTCTGTCCTTTCAGCATTTTCTGAAATCTTCTTTCTGCTATATTTTCAAATCTAGATCACTGTTTAAAATTTCCTCTTCTATGTACAGTTCAGTTCAGTTCAGTCGCTCACTCATGTCTGACTCTTTGCAGCCCCATAAACCACAGCACATCAGGCCTCCCTGTCCATCACCTACTCCCAGAATCCACCCAAACCCATGTCCTTTGAGTCAGTGATGCCATCCAACCCTCTCATCCTCTGTCGTCCCTTTCTCCTCTTGCCCGCAATCTTTCCCACCATCAAGGTCCCTCTTTACATTAGGTGGTCAAAGTATCGTAGTTTCAGCTTCAGCATCAGTCCTTCCAATGAACACCCAGAACTCATCTGCTTTAGGATGGACTGGTTGGATTTCCTTGCAGTCCAAGGGACTCTCAAGAGTCTTCTCCAAACCACAATTCAAAAGCATCAATTCTTTGGCACTCTGCTTTCTTTATAGTCCAATTCTCACATCAATACATGACCACTGGAAAAACCATAACCTGACTAGACAGACCTTGTTGACAAAGCAATGTCTCTGCCTTTTAATATACTGTCTAGGTTGGTCATAACTTTCCTTCCAAGGAGTAAGTGTCTTTTAATTTCATGGCTGCAATCACCATCTACGGTGATTTCGGAGCCCTCCAAAATAAAGTCAGCCACTGTCTCCACTGTTTGCCTATCTATTTGCCATGGAATGATGAGACTGGATGCCATGATCTTAGTTTTCTGAGTGTTGAGCTTTAAGCCAACTTTTTCACTGTCCTCTTTCACTTTCATCAAGAGGCGCTTTAGTTCTTCCTCACTTTCTGCCATAAGGGTGGTGACATCTGCATGTCTGAGGTTACTGATATTTTTCCCGGCAATCTTGATTCCAGCTTGTGCTTCTTCCAGCCCAGGATTTCTCATGATGTACTCTGCATATAAGTTAAATAAGCAAGGTGACAATATACAGCCTGGCCATACTCTTTTTCTTATTTTGAACTACTCTGTTGTTCCATGTCCAGTTCTTGCTGTTTTTTCCTGACCTGCATACAGATTTCTCAAGAGACAGGTCAGGTGGTCTGGTATTCCCATCTCTTTCAGAGTTTTTCAGAGTTTATTGTGATCCACATAGTCAAAGGCTTTGGCATAATCAATAAAGTAGAAATAGATGTTTTTTTCTGGAACTCTCTTGCTTTTTTGATGATCCAGTAGATGTTGGCAATTTGAGCTCTGGTTCCTCTGCCTTTGCTAAAACCAGTTTGAATGTCTGGAAGTTCATTGTTCAAGTATTGCTGAGGCCTAGCTTGGAGAATTTTAAGCATTGCTTTATTAGCATGTGAGATGAGTACGATTGTTTGAACATTCTTTGGCATTGCCTTTCTTTGGGATTGGAATGAAAACTGATATTTTCCAATCCTGTGGCCACGGCTGAGTTTTCCAAATTTGCTGGTATGCTGAGTGCAGCATTTTTACAGCATCATCTTCCAGGATTTGAAATAGATCAACTGGAATTCCATCACTTCTACTAGCTTTTTTTGTAGTGATGCTTCCTAAGGTCCACTTGACTTCACATTCCAGGATGTCTGGCTCTAGGTGAGTGATCACACCATCGTGATTATCTGGGTCATGAAGATCTTTTTTGTACAGTTCTTCTGTGTATTCTTGCCATCTCTTCTTAATATCTTTTGCTTCTGTTAGGTCCTTACCATCTCTGTCCTTTATTGAGCCCATCTTTGCATGAAATATTCCCTTGGTTTCTCTAATTTTCTTGAAGAGATCTCTAGTCTTTCCTATTCTATTGTTTTCCTCTATTTCTTTGCTTTGATCACTGAGGAAGGCTTTCTTATCTCTCCTTGCTATTCTTTGGAACTTTGCATCTAAATGGGTATATCTTGCCTTTTCTCCTTTGCTTTTCACTTCCCTTCTTTTCACAGCTATTTGTAAAGCCTATCAAGTTTTTTGAGGCTTGATATGTATACAGTTTAGAGAGACACCTGTATGAAAGTGTAATAAAACTATGATTATTAAGTTAGATACAGAGCTTGCTCCACATTTGAATGTACTTAATCTCATAGAACTTTACACTTAATAACACTTAAATGGTAAATTTTATGTTATATAGTTGTTGTTGCTCAGTCAAAAGGCACTTTTCTGACTCTTTGTGACCCCATGGATTATAACCTACCAGGGCCCTCTGTCCATGGGTTTTCCAAGGCAAGGTTACTGATGTAGTGTGGCATTTCCTTCTCCAGGGCATCATCCTGGCCCAGGTATTCCTGCACTGGCAGGTGGATTCTTTAATGTTGAGGTACCAGGGAAGCCCTAAAAAATAAAAATAAATTTAAAAAAAAGAACAAAACAATTAGGTACTAAGGCTTTAAAGGAACTGAATGGTACTAAAGCTTTATTCATTTTACAGAAAACTCACTTCTACTTCTAAATATTATCAATATATAATCTCATTAGCCAAATAAACATAGACATTTTATATTTATTTCAGATAATTCTAATATCTGGGATGCTTGTACGTTTTCTCTCTTTGCTCTCTATTGCCAAAACAACCTTCAATGCCTTGCCATTGGAATGATTTGAATACATTTTTATCAAGTGTCTTTCCCTTTGAAACTTCAAGTGAATATGGGGAGAGTCTCCTGTTAGATCCATTAACTTAAAAACTGCTGGAATTTCAATACTATCCTTTTTTAATTATAGGTCTTTCCATAATTCCAGAAATAGAAAATTTTTGTAGTTCAGAAAAATAATTTGCTTATTCGCTTTCAATGCTATATAAGCTTTCTAGTTTTCTACTTTCCATCATATATTTCCCTGGTAGCATATTTAAAAGTTCTTAGGAAATGCATTTTATAATATGTGTTGTTTTATCATTTAGTCATGTCTGACTCTTTGCAATCCCATGGACTACAAGGCTTCCCAGTCCTTTACCATTTCCTGGAGTTTTCTTAAACTCATGTCCATTGAGTCTATGATGTCATTGAATCATCTCATCCTCTGTCATCTCCTTCTCCTCCTGCCTTCGATCTTTCCCAGCCTTAGGATCTTTTCCAGCTAATCGGCTCTTTGCACCTGTTGGCCAAAGTACTGGAGCTTCAGCTTCAGCATTGGTCTTTACATTGAATGTTCAGGGTTGATTTTCTTTAGGATTGACTGGTTTGATCTCCTTGCTGTCCAAGGGACTCTCAAGAGTCTTTTCCAGTACCACAGTTCAAAGCCATCAATTTAGTAGTGTGTACTAAACTTTATGTTTTTCCACCAGAAAATTTTGTCTAAGTAACCTAATTCAGCATATTTTCCACTGTGAATGCAACTTCATTTAATACATTTGGACAGTGTCATTTTTAAGATATTTTCAAATACAAATAAAAATAAAGAAAAAAAGTCCACCGACAGTTTCATTTTCCCACTACTCAAATATAGCATTATCATTCTATTTTTTTCTCCCTCTATTTTTTTTCCTAAAGAATTTTTTTCATAGTTGCTATGCTCCATGTACAATTTATAAATTAATACTGTATTAAGGAATATTTTTCATGCTACCTCTTTTTCATAAACATTTTAGATGGCTGCTTGAGGGCAGAGAACATGCCCTTTGCATCTCCCCTGCTGTTGAACACAGATATCTACTCTTATTAGGCATTCAGTAATGTTTGTTAACTTGAATGAGTACAGGCATTTTAAGTAGAAAAACTTTCTTGGACAGTCAGTTCTTTCAACAGCACTACTCAATCTAGTAAAATAATTCAAAGGCTGACAGTCAATAAAAAATTGCTGAATTAAGTGTTGTAAGACTTGGACTCACATTGCTGCAATGGAGAAAGGAGATTCAGTATTGCACATGGGTTTCTGTCATGCTCTACTGTCCCTAATGTATTCAGTTTGGCAAAATAATAATGAATTTCCAAAACAGTAAATCATCAAGATAAGGGACATTCATCCCCTGACAAGTCTAACTGCTTTTGCCTTTGCCTCTGTATGTCAGTTCTCAATTCAGTAGCCATAATTATCATTCTAAAATTTCAAAATGGTTGTGTCACTCCTCTTTTTGTTCCTTCCACTAAGTTTTCATCTCAGAGTTATACCCAAAACCCTTAAAGTGCTTTATAAGGTATTACATAATTGTGTTGCTCTTTTACCTCTTCTTTCATTGCATGTTCCAGCTCTGGCCTCTCCTTTGTTCCTTAAATACACAAATTATGCTTCTGCCTCAGGGATCCTGTATTTGATAATCCCTCTGTCAGGAAACATCACATTTTCTCACTCCCTTAAATCTTTCACATGCTAAGTTAATTCAGTTGTGTCCAACTCTTTGAAAGCCCATGGATTGGGGCCCACCAGCCTCCTCTGTCTATGGGGATTCTTCAGGCAAGAATAGTTGAGTAGGTACCATGCCCTCCTCCAAGGGGTCTTCCTGACCCAGGGATGGAACCCACATCTCTTATGTCTCCTTCACATCCATATTCAAATATTACCTTCCCTCTCTTCAAGCTGGTGCTTCTTGACCTCTCTGATAATTTATTTCTTCCGTAGTCCTCAAAAAACATTTCATATTGCATATTCTTACTTGTCATTTTGATTCTGCATTCTATGAACTATTAGAATATGAACTTCTTTAGCATAAGGACGGAGAAGGCAGTGCCCCACTCCAGTACTCTTGCCTGGAAAATCCCATGGATGGAGGAGCCTAGAAGGCTGCAGTCCATGGGGTCTTTGAGAGTCGGACATGACTAAGCGAATTCACTTTCACTTTTTACTTTGATGCGTTGGAGAAGGACATGGCAACCCACTCCAGTGTTCTTGCCTGGAGAATCCCTGGAACGGGGGAGCCTGGTGGGCTGCCATCTATGGGGTCGCACAGAGTCAGACACGACTGAAGCGACTTAGCAATAGCAGCAGCAGCATAAGGACTTTGTTTTTTCATTAATATAAACTCCACATTTAATGGCTGGAATATCTGATTGCTTAGTAAATACTTGTTAAAGTTATGATGACTTCTGAAAACCACATGTACCGTGTAGTCAATTCTTTTACTACTGCACTATACTTTTCTCTAGTATCTAGAACAACTCTATAAAATATTACTAGCACAGTGTTACAGAAAATGAAGTTGAGAAGTAGAGAAGTTTAGGACCATGTTCAAAGCTATGCTAAATATATATATATAACAAATTTGAGCTTTACAACATGATCTTTTTTTCCCCAAAAGCTCAAATAACTTTTCTTTACATCATGCTGAGATATTAATTGACTGCAAAGAGTTTAACAATTTTCTGATAATTTCACAATCTAATTTAATGTTAGCTTCTGGGTTGTACTTGTCACTGACATAAAGAAAAAATCCTATGGCTAAAGATCTTGAAACTTACACCATAGTAGAAGAAGATAAAATCTTTGAAATTCAAAGGAAAATAATTTGTCTATGATTTAATTTTTTGTAATGTTGGGATAATAATACTTTGTAGATACAAAACCATTGTACTCTGGGGTTTTAAGGCTCAACCTGAACATTTGCTCTAATAGCAATACAGTAGGCATTGAGGCTTATTTGTAATTAGGTCTTCCCTCCCATTAACATTCCCTTTTAATGAATTAATCAATTTGAATAATGTTGGAATCAGTGGGGACTATCTCAGAAATAAAATTATTATTAAACAAGAACTCTGAAAGGAGTTATTTTAAATTTATGTCACATGCTTTGAAGATTATCACTTTTCTCTCTGCATAGCCAATATTGTAGGAACATGGATTTTTTTTCCCTAAGATAAGAGAACTAATAAGCCCCAAATTAGGCCTAGATCCAATTTCTACACTCTTTTCTTTTGCAGTTGTAGTTGACAATAAGATGCTTATAAAATGAAAAAAAGATGTGGTTCTCTTTAGATACTGAGATCATGTATGTCATAGCCATGTATAAAACAAGGCGTTCAATTGAATTGTCAATTCAACTAAGCTCTTGATGATCCAGTTACAGAGGGAGGTAAGTATATAGAAACTTTCAAATTGGATTAAACTTATTCAATTCAGAAGCACTTATTATTTTTCTAATATTTTGCCAGATGGTTTTAGAATCATGTGGCAGTGGAATAGAACAAAATTTGACTGATTCACACAGAAATCAAATCAAAGTCTCGATCCCTTTTGCACTGATATTTTTACCAGTGAGGCCCCAAAACATTCCCTGGTGAGAATCTTGATTAATCTTACATACTACCAACTCTGCCAAGACCAAGACCATGAGAGTTCTAACTAATTACTGTAAAATTACTGACACACATCAATAAGCATATAAAGTTATCACAAATCTATCAGAATATTCAAAGTTTAAGGTAAATAGCAGGGAGCTTATTTCTTCTGCCTAAATAAAAATCTTGAAACCATTGAATCTGAAGTAGAAGGTGTTTTGTTTTAAATTCTATTATTAAGACCCCATGATCCAACTTGTTTATGTATATTGCCACTTAATTTGACTTCTTTTGATTTGAATTCACTTCTTGACTGATTCTGCTTCTTCTGGGAGTGGATCTGAGCACTTGACAAGCAGAAGGAGAAATTCAATTATTGCTGTGGTAAATCCATCTTCAATTTGACATTTACCCTCTATTGAATATTTTCACTGAGATAGAAACTCCATTAACTATCCCCTTCCTTTTTTTCCTCATTATTCATGTCTCCAGATTTATCTCTTACTCTTCACAAGAAATCTTTCTGTTTTAACAAGCTTAAACAACCTGCACAGAAGTTCTCTCTAGGAAATTGACCTGTCTGACTTCATCTTTATATATATATAATGGATACAATATTGAGCTTATAATATTTTATAGGCTAAAAATATAGGGCAAATTGCTTCATAAAAAATAAAAATATATATTACAAGGTTAAATGTATGATCCATGGACAAATGGTAATATTTGACTATTTACATATTATGATCAACCTAGATAGCATATTCAAAAGCAGAGACATTACTTTGCAAAAAAGGTCCTTATAGTCAAGGCTATGGTTTTTCCTGTAGTCAGGTATGGATGTAAGAATTGGACTGTGAAGAAGGCTGAGTGCCAAAGAATTGATGCTTTTGAGGTGTGGTGTTGGAGAAGACTCTCGAGAGTCCCTTGGACTGGAAGGAGACCCAACCAGTCCATTCTGAAGGAGATCAGCCCTGGGATTTCTTTGGAGGGAATGATGCTAAAGCTGAAACTCCAGTACTTTGGCCACCTCATGTGAAGGGTTGACTCATTGGAAAAGACTCTGATGCTGGGAGAGATTGGGGGCAGGAGGAGAAGGGGACGACAGAGGATGAGATGGCTGGATGGCATCACCGACTTGATGAACATGAGTTTGAGTGAACTCCGGGAGATGGTGATGGACAGGGAGGCCTGGCGTGCTGCAATTCATGGGGTTGCAAAGAGTCAGACGCGACTGAGTGACTGAACTGAACTGAACTGAATAATTAAATGACAACATGATTATGTGATTTAGAAAATAGATAGTTTTGGTGATCCAGGGTTGAGGTATTAATTAGTGATAAAATATCAAGGGTTAGAGGAATGAACCATAGATGAGAAAATAATTTACAGAGGCAATCAAAGAATTATAGAATGAAAAATAACTTGCCCAAGGTCATATCCTATTCATTAATTCATCTATCATTCATCCATGCATTCATCCACTCATCAAGCATTTATTAAATACAAGTATTATGATGATGGAGCAAAACACATCCCATGTTTTTGGGAGGTTGCAGGATCCAAGAAGGAACTCTTCCCAGAAAATAACAATGGCTTCTCAAGCCACAACTATCTCACACTATGGAAGCACCTGAGATTCTTTAAAAAGAGAAATGAAAGCTCACATACAGAAGCCCTCAATCTCATTAAGAGTATATATATATATCGAACCTAATCATTCTAGCCAGCTAATTTAAATTTTTTCCACCAGTATGATAATATGATTACATAGTTTTCTCTATCCATTAGGAGACCATTTTCTTTAATTAAAAGTACACCTTCCCTTTAATGAATTGAAAAACCTCAAGAGACACCTGTTTGTAAACCCTTTTTCTCCTCAATATTCCTTATTGTTTTTCTGAATGACACTGAAAGATATTAATAACAAGGATTAGTAACATATGATTCTTGTCCCAAATGATTCAAAATCTAATAAGGAAGATAAATCTGAAGCACACTTGCAAGTAAACGTGCACATGCAATCACATAAGCTTAAGAGGGCTAAATTCCATAGGAAAATTCAAGAAAATCATTGCCTAGAACAAGGCCTATTTCTCCATCCAAATACTGACCAGGCCTGACCTTGAAAGATCAAATCAGTCAATCCTAAAGGAAATCGACCCTGAATATTCATTGGAAGTACCAATGCTGAAGCTGAAGCTCCAATAATTTGGGCCACTTGATGCCAAGAGCTGACTTATTGGAGAAGACCCTGATGTTGGGAAAGATTGAAGGCAAAAGGAGAAGGAGATGGTAGAGGATGAAATGTTTAGATAGCACCACTGACTCAAAGGACATGAATTTGAAGAGCAGAGGAGCCTGGTATGCTACAGTCCATGGCGCTGCAAAGAATCAGACATGAATTAACAACTGAACAACAGCAATTTAAAAATGTAGATTTTACGCTTATTTGACAAATGTCACTTGTTGCTACTGAGTGAAATAAAGCAATGCCCTCTAATGAAAATTTATTTGTGGGATAACAGAAACATTAGATATTTGAGATTTTTTTCTTTGTGTGATTATTAAAGGCCTGATAAAATGAATGGTGTTATGATAAAATACAGTAACAAAAGTAACAGAAGAAAATAAAGAAGCCATACAAAAAGTAAGAAATACTAATATAAAACTAGTAGTAAATCTAGGCACCTTCCCAGATAGGTTATATAAAACTTCTACTAAATGGGGAGTTCACAGACTATTAAAGTCATACTACAAAGATGGAAGAAAATTTTCCAAAATACTAGAAGGAAAATAAGAGTTTAGATTAGAAAGTTAATTTCAGGGATGATAAAAATATTATATTTGAAAATTACCAAATGGCATAGAGGTTGAAACATAAAATTGATGATATGTGATCATTTTTAGCTTATAAAAATACTTATTTCATGTGTTGACATATAATATTAAAACATCAAAGAAAAAATGTAATTACATTATTTTATTAGGTGACAACAAAACATTTGAAAAAGTCAGCATGCACTTTACCTTAATAATCAATAGCTTGTTACTTGTTTTCTGAGTAATAAATATACTGCTATATAAATATACTCGAATTTTTGTGTCCATTCTCCTACTGAAAGACGTTGATTGCTCTTTTTTTTAACTTTTTCCATTATTAATAATATTGCTATAAAAAATTGTGTAGAAGTCACTTTGTAGACATTTTCTTTTTTCTCGAGGTAAGATATCTAAGAATTGAAGTGCTGAGTGATTTTTCACTTTATAAGAAATTCTCAGTTTTACAAAATCTGTGTATCATTTTACTACTACCAGCAATCTGGAAGAGTCTATTGCTCTTCATCCTTGCAATAATGATTAGTCTTTATATTTAACCATCATTGTGGGTCTACCATACCATGGTATTGTGATTTTAGTTTGCACTTTCCTGATGATTAAATAGTGCTTGTCACTTTTTTGTGTGCTTATTGATCATTTTTATATATTACTTTGTGAAGTGTCTTTAACTTTTGCCCATTTTTATTGTTTTTAAATGGAGTTATAAGACTTCTTTATATATTCTGAATATAAGGTCTAAGTCAGATATCTGCATTGCTAATATTTTTTCTCAGGATATTGTTTATTCTTTTCATTGTTTACAACAGACAAACCAATTTAATAGAAAAATTACCACTGACTTTAGCTACTCCTCAAATGCCTTGAAAATAGAATATTAAATATTTCCTGTTTTAAAAGTTGTTGTTTTAATTTTTTGCAGTGTATTTTTTATTAGAGTTTTGATGTTACAGCCACTCAAATTTTTTATCTCCACAATTTATTTTTTACTTTTTAAAACAGCAATTACTTTATTTTAATTGGAGGCTAATTACTTTATAATATTGTGATGTTCACCTCAGTTCAGTGGCTCAGTCATGCCCAATTCTTTGCAATCCCATGGACTGCAGCACACCAGGCTTCCCTGTCCACTACCAACTTCCAGAGCTTGCTCAAACTCATGTCTACTGAATCAGTGATGTCATCCAACCATCTCATCCTCTGGCATCCCTTCTCCTCCTGCCTTCAATTTTTCCCAGCATCAGGGTCTTTTCAGTGAGTCAGTTCTCATCAGGTGGCCAAAGTATTGGAGCTTCAGCTACAGCATCAGTCCTTCCAATGAATAATCAGGACTGATTTCCCTTAGGATTGACTGGTTGGATCTCCATGCTATTCAAAGAACTAGCAAGAGTCTTCTCCAACACCACAATTCAAAAGCATCAGTTCTTCAGTGCTCAGCTTTCTTTATGGTCCATTTCTCATATCCATACATGACTACTGGAAAAGCCATAACTTTGACTATTCAGAATTTTGTCCACAAAGTAATGCCTCTGCTTTTTAGTATGCTGTCCACATTTGTCATAGCTTTTCTCCCAAAGAACAAATATCTTTTAGTTTTATGGCTGCAGTCACCATCTGCAGTGATTTTGGAGCCCAAGAAAATAAAAAGTCTGTCACTGTTTCCATTGTTTATTTATTTATTTGCCATGAAGTGCTGCAACCAGATGCCATGATCTTCATTTTTTGAGTGTTGAGTTTTAAGCCAGCTTTTTCACTCTCCTTTTTCACTTTCATCAAGAGGCTCTTTAGGTCCTCTTCTCTTTCTGCCATAAAGTTGGCGTTATCTGCATATCTGAGGTTATTGACATTTTTCCTGACAATCTTGATTCCAGCTTGTGCTTTATCCAGCCCAGCATTTCTCATGATATATTCTGCATGTAAGGTAAATAAGCAGGGTGACAATATACAACCTTGATGTACTCCTTTCTCAATTTTGAATCAGTCAGTTATTCTATGTTCAGTTCTAAATGTTTCTTTTTGATCTCCATACCAGGTAAGGTTGTCTGGTAATCCCATCTCTTTCAGAATTTTCCACCGTTTGTTGTGATCCATATAGTCTAAGGCTTTAGCATAGTAAACATTGTGATGTTAGTTTTAAAATTAACTTCTCTCAGATACATCACAACTTTGTCCTGGTTCCTTTGTCCTCTCTTTAGGTACAGAAGATACCACTTTTTAAAAGTTCTTGATTTTTCTATGCCAGGACCCAACTCAACACTTAACACTGGAAAGCAAGATTGTTACTTACATCAATGATAGTAATCTTGCTAACTACAAATGAAGAATCTTCTTGCTTTTTTGATTTAAGAGTGTTTGAGCTTTTCCCACATAACCATCTAAAATATGTATGTTATATTTTGATCTAAATTTAAATCTCGAAAGGGAGACAGACACCATGACATCAGTAGCAAGTAAATATTATTAAAATCATGTAGGTCACATATTTATTTTTTAGTATAATTCATTAAGGAAATCAAAAGTCAAGTTCATGTGAAATCTTTGCCCATACCTCACATATTTTAATAACTAATTTCTGATGTAGGTCAATAGTTCTATCTTGTATCTTTGTTTCTCTTGCAACTGTTTTCTTGCCCAAAAAAGGATTCTATAAGATTATTACAATGAAATATGCATAAAATGTTCCCATGAGATTATTATAATGAAATATGCACAAACCATATACAGTTAAGAATTCTTTAACAGCATGAGACTGAATAAAAACAAAATTGATTTGTCAGAAGTCACATTACACTCATGTTTGTATCAGGCAAAAGCATGCATAAATTATATGACTGCCTACATTGTTTATATTCCACATATTGTTGTAAATTTTAACATCTTGTGTACAAATATGAATATCCCATATTAGGAGGACTGAACTCTCAGATATATTATCCTTGGCTTCTTTTTTGTTTTGTATTTTTTACACATACTGTTCTCTATATTGAATGATATCACACTTACCATATTGTATTTGAATAATGCGCTTACCATTCAAATTTACATTTTTAATTCTTGTGATAGAAAAGAAGAAAATACATTCATTTGACAGCTCTGTAAGGTAGATATTAGCCATTATAAAGATAAGATTCAGGAAGATCAATTGTTTGCCCAAATTCATACAACTAGTTCAGAATATAAGCCATCTGTATAAGTCACAAAATCTACATGATATCAGTGCTGTCAATATTAATAAATGGCATTTAATGAAGTTGTATTTTAACACCAATGGGATTTACAATTAACTATTTAATAATCAAAATTATTACCTTAAAACATTTATAGAAAACAATTACAAATCGTGAGGTTCATTTCAAGCCAAACAATAATCCTTACATATTCCTTAATGGTCTCTTCCAACCAAAATGGCCCCAACCCATAGGATAATATTATTTTCATTATTTTAATTGCAGAATTCTATACCTCAAAGTAATAAATTACATTATCATTCATTGTTTTTTCTTAAAATAATTTTGTATTCATCGAGCAAGTGTACTTGATACTTGAAGCACTCTGTAGGTGACACAAAGTCAATCTTATGTTGTCTGTTCTAAAACAAAGACTAGAGGAAGAAAGAATAGTGACAATCTTTGAGGGTGTCAGTGTTAAGTAAACCCTTACAAGCACCTTTATTATACAATGAACTGCTACTGCTAAGTCACTTTAGTCGTGTCCGACTCTATGCGACCCCATAGACGGCAGCCCATCAGGCTCCCTGTTCCTGGGATTCTCCAGGCCAAGAATACTGGAGTGGGTAGCCATTTCCTTCTCCAATGCATGAAAGTGAAAAGTGAAAGTGAAGTTGCTCAGTCGTGCCCAACTCTTAGCGACCCCATGGATTGCAGCCTACCAGGCTCCTCTGTCCATGGGATTTTCCAGGCAAGAGTACTGGAATGGAGTGCCATTGCCACAGAGTGTAAGAATCAAAGAGCAGTGCTGAGTACACAATGAGAATGGCTCTTTGTGTCTTCCTTGGCCCATAAGATGCACTGTCCACCTTTTTCCTCCTCTCCAGCCCAATTCTGTACCCCAAAAGGCTCACCCTGCCCATCACTCTAGTGCCACATGACTACATAAGTGGACTTCCTTAATCATCAACTTCCATTAGAGTGAGTCCAAGGGGAGCCACCACAGAAAACAGTGTAAACACTCCATTTCTGCTAGATCTCTAAAGGCTGACTATGGAGATTCTCTGGTTTTAATCTGCCTCCTAGATCATCAGCTACTTACTCCTCTGTCACCACCACCAACTTATTTTGTGTGGGTCTCTGGAGTTTTGCCACATGAAGTCCCAAATCTGACTCCTTTACCATATCAGATCAGTTCAGTTCAGTAGCTCAGTCGTGTCTGACTCTGTGACCCCATGAATCACAGCACGCCAGGCCTCCCTGTCCATCACCAACTCCCAGAGTTCACTCAGATTCACGTCCAAGTCAATGATGCCATCCAGCCATCTCATCCTTGGTCGTTCCCTTCTCCTCCTGCCCCCAATCCCTCCCAGCATCAGAGTCTTTTCCAATGAGTCAACTCTTCGCATGAGGTGGCCAAAGTACTGGAGCTTCAGCTTTAGCATCATTCCTTCCAAAAAAATTCCAGGGCTGATCTCCTTCAGAATGGACTGGTTGGATCTCCTTGCAGTCCAAGGGACTCTCAAGAGTCTTCTCCAACACCACAGTTCAAAAGCATC